>PVIJ01014237.1:0-41667 GCA_004024925.1 Scalopus aquaticus | reverse complement strand
TAGTTTTCATAAAATAGTAATGTTCCCCCAAAGATATCTATTGCACAAGTCTCTAAAAATACTGTGTTCATAGATCACTACTATGCTTTTTTAAAAGTATATCTCTAAATTGAATTATGACCAGCATAGGAATGAGATATATAACTTAATTTCCATTCAACTGGTTTTTAACCCAAGGAAAAAAACATAATTAGCCTTCTTGGATTCCCCCTTTAATACACCAAGCAGATATAATCCCCTCAAATGTGGCCATTATCCTGACTTCTAATTCAGCTGATAGGTTGTCATAGATTTAAAACTATATATGAGTGGAATTAAACTCTACCTATGGTTCCATCTGTTCTATTTACCTTAATGTGTTGTTTATGAAATTCATCCATATTGCTGGAAAAGTTCAATTATTTTAATTGTTACAAAGTATTTCATTGTATAAATATGATGCAGTTTACAAAATTTATATTGATATTTTCCATTTTTCCCTATTACTTATTTTTATGAAACATTTTTGAATATACATATTTTACAATACACACACATAATTATAGTTGTTGGGTATATACTTAGGAATAAAACTGCTAACTCAAGAGGCATACATAAATTGTGTCATTTATTAATGCTACCTGATATGGAGAGTTTTCTAAAGTGTTTATACCAATTCTATTTTTTTTATTGAGGCAGTATTCTTTTATAATTGACTTACATTTCATCTGATTCAGAGGCATATGATCACACCTTTCAGAGTATGCCACCATACCTCTCCCACTACCAAGGTGCCCATTGTCCTCCATCATAGTCCATTAGGTTACTTCGCTTTCTACTCTCTCCCCACTCCCCTGATAGGTCTAATTTTAAAGACAGATTTCTAGGATTTGATATTTATTTGGTTTTGTGTAACCCTCTGTTTAATTTTTCTGTATTCCACAGGTAAGTGAAACTTCAATAGTTGACTTTGTCTTTCTGACTTATTTCACTGAGTATTTTTCACTCCAGTGCAAATCTTGTTGCAAATGGCAAGAGTTCACATTTTTATCACTGAGTAGTAGTCCAATGTGTATACATAGCACATCTTCTTAACCCACTCATCTGCTGTCGTTTCCATGATTTTGCTATTATCAATATTGCTGCAGTGAACATAAGAGTGCATATATTCCTTCACATTAATATTTTTGCATTCTTTTTGTAGATGCCTTGAAATGGAATTGCTGTATTATATGACAGACATATTTTTAATATTTTGAGAAACAATTTTCCATAGTGGCTGGACTGGTCTATATGTATACCAACAATCTGCATGGGTTCTTTTTTCTTCATATCTTTTCTACCACTTGTTTTTGCTTTTCTATGATTTGTGTCATCCTCAAAGAGGTGAGATGGTAAATCTTTATAGTTTTGATTTATATTTCTCTGACAATTAGTGATGATGAGCAATTTGAACTTCTCGTAGTAGCAAGGGATAACATTTCAATATTTTACTGTTTTACCAGGAAATGTTATTTTCCCCTTTCTTCATTTTATTTATGCTGGTGGGTGTGTTATTAGATCAAATTTTTGTTTCTAATACCCTGGTGGATGATGTTATTTATGTTTGTTGACTTCTTGAATATTTTCTTTATAGTGTCTATTGAAATTATTTCCCTTATTCCACTCATGATTCACATGTTCTCTGTATAAAGAATAAGTAATCCTTATCAAATGATTATATTTTAATTACCTCTTCTTCTTTGTCTTTCACTATAAGTGGTGAATTTTAGTGAAGATTTTCACTGAAAATGTTTCATTTTCATTTCAGGTTCTTATTTAAAATGTAGCCCAGGTTATTATCTTGTTTTCTTTATGTTTATCAAATTTTTAAATAAATTATTCTATACCAAGATCATGAAGACACTCTTATGCTTTTTCTTGAAACTGTGTTTTATTATTTGCATTTAAATCTCAAGTTCTTCTGAAATTGATTGTTTTTCATGGTAGTCAGAAAAGATAGAGAAACATTTATTTGTCATATGGTAACTGCTAATTATTTTAAAAATGACCAGTGTGCCTGAATGGAAAAGTGTGTTAAGCATTCCACCACCACTGAATAAAATGGGAGCTAATTAGTGTGCTTGTAAATATAGAGTTACTATTTCTATATAGCATCTTATATCTATATCATATTTTTTCTCACTCTGATGTGAAGCATATGACTTTAGGAGAATATGAAAGGTTATTTTGATGGTTTTATTGGAATAAAAATCTTTCTGTGATCCCATGATCACAAAAGTTAATGATGCTGAGTTCTATAATGAAAGTTGTAACTCTTTCCAACGACCCAATACTCATGGGTCATCAAGTAGCAGCTAGTAGCCAGTCACTCACAAGTCCAACTGTTTCATATCGGATATGATTTATATTAACACACACTGGCAAAGAATCCTAGGAGAACAAAATAGACTTTAATTTTGCAAAATGACAAACAAAAACAATACAAAAGAAATCAGCCAAACACTTTAACAGATATCACCTTATTTTTTCATTAATGTGTTTCTTAGCTGAGTCATCTATTAGAGCAGTTATAAATTAGTATTGAACTGTTTTCCAAGCTAATTTGCACTTTAACTCAGTATATCTGTATTGAGCTTGAGTGCAGCTTTGTTACTAACCGACCCACAGTCTGCACATCTATTTTTTGCCTTTTTTGTGATCGGAACGCTCAAAAGTTTTACTGAAGATAGGATGTAAGCAGAGAACTAGGTCCCTATGAGCCCAAACTTCCAAATAAGACAAATCCAGCTTGCCTCTCTGCTTGTGACTACTGAATCATGATACTAATATCGGTGGACAATTCACTCCTAGTATCTAATACTATGAATGCATCTAACAATTTTTGCCTTTGCAGCATCTAATTTGTTAGTTTTTCCTTCCTATTAGGTTCTTGAATGGGCATAACATTTTCCTTCTGTTCTTTTTATTGAAACAACATTAAAGAAGAAAATATATGAACATGACGCCTGTGCTCTTATTTGAAGAATATAGCTACAGTTACAAAAACTTTCAAGACAAGAAAGTTGAAGTCTCCCTAATGTCCATTACTCATTTATTCATTCACAAAATACACTTAAAGTTATTCTATATAATACAATGCAGAACAGCTGATAGAACATAGCAATGAATGATGTATGATTCTAGTCTCCAGGATACATACAGACTAAGAAGAAGTGTTGTAAACTTAAAATGCATAAAATAATAATACTCTAAAGGAAATAGTTTTGCTATAACCCTCAATTCCCAAAGGAATTAAAAATAAAGAAAACGAAGTTGGTATTGACAATCTTATCAAATAAAGTCTGAAGATAATGAGTTTAACCCTATGTAAATATAAACCAAAATTTTGTGTGTTATGGAGAAACTCACAAATCTTTTCACCTTGAAAAATTTCCCCCATGATTTGTTGCAGTCTTATCATAGCAACTGCAGAATGAGAATGACTCCAAGTGTGATTGAAGTATACATTTTTCCCTCCATGAAGTTATGTGGACAAAATAAGAACAAAGGAGTAGTTAGAATGGAGCTAATAATAAATTCAGATATTATATATAATTTGTCCGTATTTTAGATTGCTGCCTAGAAAAGATAGACATGTTGGGAAGCAAGTGACTCCAGTTATCTGCTTTCTAATGGAAAGCAAGGACATGCCAACAAATAAAGGTTATACCTGTAGTTTGACAGCCACAGATTATCAGACATTGCCATAGATGTAGGGAAATAATCTTCAAAAGTATGCACCTCCGTTTCTGGTCTTACTCTCAACATCCCAGTTTAAATGGTGAGCCCTTGTATTTTAAGTCTAAGAGAGATACATTTTCAGTAAACAAATAAATTGACTATTTAATTAATATGGTATTTTATAGTAAAGTTACTTTGTATATAAATAACAAATACATGCTACAAGTACCATCATTTCCCATGTCTAGATCAAAGCATGTATTATGACACTCTGCCCTGCTTTTCCAGGCAGCCATGGCAAAGGGATCTTAGTTAGCACTGGAGTCTAAATCTATTTGCCAGCCTGGATTAGTGTGTCACTCTCCAAGAATTTAATCAATTCTTTAAATGCTTACTGACAAAATCAATATTTTAGATTTGTAGAGGGGCAGATTTTAAACTATAGCCACACCATGAAACTTTTTTAAAAAGTTAGCTGGTCCCAGTGGGATACAATTCTGTCTAGACTTTTTCTCACTGTAATACAAATAAATAGGAGAAATAAACTGTTTATGTAGAGAAATGAAGATTCACCCGTTTTTTCTTGTTAGTTCTATTTTTAACAAAGTACACATACCTGTGGCATAAAAGTACCGAAATATTAAAGTTATACATATCCATCCAACCTAAAAACTATATAAATCCATGGGTTTATTTACATCAAATACTAATTGTTTTTAATATGCTTAATACTTGATGTCATAAGTGAAACCCATATTTCGAATTCAGATTTGCATTTAAGGCAATGTGGTAAAAGGAAACGAGGAATAACGTACTGCAGTGGAAATTCACAAGAGAAGGATGGGGTAGGGGATATGTGTGAGTAGAATTTTAACATGCAACATCAGAAAGTAAGATGATACCAGATTGGTAGATGAAAAATTTTGAATGTCAAATTTAAAGAAAATAGCTGCAAAATCATAGAATTTGGATTCAGTTTTTGCCTAAATGGTTGTGTAGTCCTTACCAAGTCAATTAAAATCAGTTTGCTTTATTTTCCTCATCTATAAAGTGGGTATTTTAAAGACTATAATTGATAATGCTGCTACATTGTTTAGAGTAATATTCCTTTTTTGCTAAATTTAGACAATTTATATTTGTATAATGCTCTAGAACTGTAGAGTAGGATAAAGAAGAAAAGGTAAATAGTGTTCTAATTAATATACTTGGGACTTGATGAGGCACATGTAATGAAGTTAAGATGAAGGTAACAGAAATGGAGACTATGTTTCAAATCTGGGTTTCAATGAAGCTGATGTTTTGAAATATGGAACAGGTTTTGAGATAATAAGATCACTGTGATTTCAGGAAAAAATCCAATGCTACTCTAGAATATCTAGTTAGAGGCATGTGTAGCACTGATGGGAATGAATGAATGGGACTCAGCAATCTTAAGGGAAGGCTATTGTACTGTCATTAAGTTGATCATTGGTGACATTTCAAAAAAAAAACATCCTTATTAAAATAATTAAAATAATGTGAGGAGTAAAATGATTGCAAAAAACATATAATGAAAAGACTGTTAGCAAATAAGGAGAATAAAAGTAATAGTTCTTTCATATTCAGGTGCAAAATGGAGGGTCACATTTTACTATTTTTTGGAAAACACCTGTTCAAAGGAGATGTTTTTCAAAGTAAGAGAGATCAGGTAGGATGCAGGAAATTGAAGATGCAAGACCCAGCAAAAAAAAAAAAATCAATATAGAATAATTAAAGCAGGATGTTTTATAGGTAGGTTAAATTTGAATGAGAGAGAGGCAGTAGAGAGGAAGAAAGAGTAAAACTATAGATAATTTTGAAGGTAACAAGAAGTCAATTGCATTTAGACAGAATGCATTTATAGTGGAATCAGTGGATTCAAATTCATTTGTTTTCTCTAAGCACTTAGTAGACAGAACAGAAAGGCATTAAAAAAGAAGTGTACAAAACTGGCTCTTGCATGGAGAGGGACAAACCAAATAGCTGTTAGAGAAGAGTCAGACTGCTGATGGGGGCCATACGCAGGTGGCAATAGACATGCTGGGAAGCAAGTGACTCCAGTTATCTGCTTTCCAATGTGAATCAGAGAGTAGGGATAAAACACTCTTGAGCGGTTTTGAGGATTTTGGAAAAATCTTAGTGGCTGAGCAGAGATAGCAGACATAGTTTTAATTCTTAACAATCTAGGAAGGGGCATGGCTGAGAAACAAACTACAGTAAGTGGAAAAACAAGTACTCACAGTCATTTCCATAAGTGGTGGGGTGTCTGCGAGGGCCAGCGTAACTGGAGAGAATCCAGATCCACCAGGGATGGTCTTGCAGACCTGATACAAGCAGTATGCTTGTCTAGGACTCCTAGGATGTTTGAGGTTCAGATGAAGCCCTAGTTCTTCCTAGGAAGACTGACTGATTATGAAGAGTAGGTATTTGGTTTGTCAAAGGTAAAAGAAAACCTAGAAGCAAACTAAATCTGGTCATAAGACATGGAGTGCGGAGAGAGAATTGAGTAGTTAGGATCTGATATAGAATAAGTGGCATAGAAAGTGAATGAAGTGTTGTGGGAGTGAGAAGAGAGTGAAAACTAGACATGTTCATAGGATATATATTATGTTAAATTAAGTAAATATTAGCAAAGTAGAGAGCAAAATATTCTGATGAAAATTTTAGTGTAATATGTTAAGCATTTTATCTATTTTTTTATTATAGATAGATGATAGATAGACAGACAGACAGATAGATAGATATGTACTTACATCATTCTTCCTTTTTGTGCAATGTATGCTCTCTCCTTTCAGGTGTAGACCCTGTAAAATTCCCACCACCAGTTCGCCTGTGCCCCATCACCATAGTCTCTTGTGCTTTTCTCTCCCCCATTTTGATCCCTCTTCCTCCCCCTCCCCTGCAGATTAATAGTTGCCTGTTGATTGGGGTTTTTAATTTATTGTAGTTATTTTTTCCCTGACTCCACCAAAACTTTTTGTTACAACATATTAAAAATTCTTCTGTCTTCTTTTTTGCAGTAGGAAATGCTATAGGTGAGAAAGCTAAAACCTTTACTTTGAAATATTAGTATGTTGCTGGACTTTCAGTTCATCAATGCTCTAATTTATCTCATATGACCTTTATAGTAAAACTTACAAAATCCACCTTGATAAGCTAGAAAGAAATGCACCTATGTTTATTCAATGTTCTGCATATTTGTATGAGTATTAGTGAGAATACGTGTATGGCAATTTGTATCTATAATAAATTGACTTAGAGATTTTTAAAAAGCAAGTTTATTAACAATGACCCTAGGTAATATCTTATAATTTTAAAAATATTTTACATTCTTTCAGTTGTGTTTTTCATGTTTATTTTAAAAATTGAAGCTATTAATTGTTAAGCTAGTTGATATTGTTACTTTTCAATATTTGATCAAACTCAGAATCAGATAAGGTAAAATTGATTGATGATCAGATCTAAGTTGGTTCTGAATATTTAAAATAGTCTCCATAATCAGTAAATAATATTATTTTTCCTTTATATCGATCACTTTACTAAACATATATTTATATTTATAATAAATATTATATATATATATATATATATATATTTGCATATTAACGCTTTTAACCTTTGCACTAAATCTATGCTGTAGATGTTGTGCTTGGCTTCATTTTACAAAAATGGAAACTGAGACATAAAATGTGGACCCAGCCCTAGGTCACACAGCAAGTACTATCAAAGCGAAAGGTCATTCTTAATGAATGTTCTATGTTACATTGCCTCTCCAGAAAGGTAATAAAAGTGGGGCAAAAAGTCATCCCAGTTTTTTTTCATTCATGACAGTTAAGTAATTAGTATGTATAACTGCTTTAAGTATTTTTAAGGAGAATTTGAGCAAGGGGAGCCGGTAGAAAAACACTGGAGAAAAGTCTTGGGAATGTTCTTATGTGAGTAGGCTTCCTTCATCATGCAATTTGTGTTTACCAAAGTTAGGGTCCTACCCAGTCGCAGAGAGGTGGAGACATTATCTTCCTGTTCATTTCATCTCAAACGGATGACTCCTAAGTCTTTGAAAAAGTTAACCTTGGGTTATAAAAATGTCAGAGACTAAGAGATTTATACTTCAAAGGTCAGAAAAATGATTTACTATAGCAAGTTTCCTAAAATAAATGCTTTAAGTAAAGGGAAGTCATGAGTCTAGAATCAAGAAGACAGCTGTCTAAAAAATAGCTAAGATGTCTTGAGTCATGTATACACAAGCTATTTGGCAATTAATGGATTTAAATGCGTGTGGTTTTATATATGCATTATACATATATTGCACATATAAGAATATATTATACATGGTTATATTGTATTATGTCATGTCATGTCATATATCATATCATATCATATTATATTATAGTGTATTATAGGTATATATTATATACCTATACGTTCAGCTCTAGATTGCAGAAATGTATTATTGTATGAAAGAATTTTGGGAATGAAAGAATTGTGAAGGCTTCAGTGACTCATGAGAAGTACTAACCTACTGATATGACAAGAGTATTAGATATGCTGAATGTGAACCTTGAGAAAAGAGTTATGCTGATTTAATCTAAGAGGTTTAAGTAGTTACTTCACGGTGGACTTGCAGAATAAACACATGGCAGTTATAACTACCCGATTGCTAAAGGCCACCAAGAGGGACAGGAGAAAACTGTCTGGGAAAACTGGAGTCTAAATAGGTGTATGGTCTGATTTTATTTCAAAATAATACAAGTTTGCTTTTACTAAGAGAACAGACATAAATGTTCAGTGTGGCTCAACCCCTATTGTTTGCACCTGACCCGACCTTAACACACTGTAGCACAAGCAAAAATCTCACCAACTTTTGGCAGGAAAAAAATTACAACTTTAAGATACTCTGATTTTGATTAGTAAAGTGTATGCTTTACATTTCTGTGACTAACATTAGAATTGAAAACTTTAGGGTATTTCTAAGTTACTTAGCACTTATTCAATCAATGTTGCTCTATTTTAAATTGATTTGCTTGAAAGAAACACTAAGACCATAAAATAAACGATCAGCCCATCATTTTGGAAAAGTACATGTAAATCTTCAGGCTCACTGATTCTGAAATTCAGTTTGCTAGACTCGACATGAACTGTTTATCTTGGAGTTATTTAAACTAATAAAGAATTATTTATTTTGTTTGGGAAAGGTGTACCTCATTGAAGGTATATGACAAGGCAGGACTTCCAAAGTCTGTTCCTTCTTAAGATTCAGGATAAAAACTGTGTGGCAGTCAGGAGATTCTGAGCATGTCAGATCAGTAGAAAGATACCCCCACTCCACTCCAGTACCTGAGGACCTCCCTTTCCCTTTTGTTCTCTCACTGGGACTGGTGGTTCAGGGTAATGAATGTGAACTTTTAAAACAAGAGTATCCTCTTTAGACACAAGGTGTCTCATGCCTCCTACCACCCTGTTGTTATAGCTAAATTCAGTGTTCTTTTAGGAAATGAGGATGACAACGTGAACATTGAGAACAATGCTGACTCTAACATCAAAGGTGAAGAAGTGGGTACCCTATTAAAATTCACAGGAGACATCTTGGTCTCAGTATAGACCAGGATGCCCCAGAGGGGACCCTGTGAAGCCTGTTTCCCACCTTTTGATGGCATTATATGTGGCAGTTTTCTCCAGGCAGTAAATCAGATCCACAATCAATAATTGGGGCAGGTTGGGGGAAGGGGAAGACCACGACAGTGAAGTTTTTTTTTTTTTTTTTGCTCAAGTAAAAACTTTCCCATAGCATTGGAAATATCTATGGAAGCAACAATGATGATCTGGGCTATCCTTGATCTTCTGGTGGCAGTGATAACATAGACTGGTCATGGGTCCCTCCATGATGCCAAAGGTGTCATGGATCACCTTGGTCAAGGGGGTGAAGTAGTTGGTGGTACAGGGGAAATTATTAACAGTCTTGAGGGAATTGTCATATTTCTATGGTCTATGCCCATCGAAACAGCAGTAGAAGGGGCAGAGATGATTATCATTTGCCTCAATCTTTGAATGAACCCCAGCCTTTTCCAATATAAATCAAGACAAATCTTGGAAACATATCAGCACCAGCATCAACTCATTTGATACTGGTGGAATCTTACTCCCAGAAGATGGTGCTTCACTAGAGCTGGGTTTGTATACATGTCTGTAATTTTCCGACATTTGGGGTGCTCTATTTCAAAGCATGTTCTATTTCATCTTACAAGTACCAAATATGCATAGATTAGGACAGAAGTGATCGATGACTAACACATTTTATATAAATTATGTTAATTGCACTTCTATTGGGATTGTTGAAATACCATTGCTGATGAAAAATTGCACATTTCTGAAGAGTTCTTTGTCCATTATTATTCAGTGTTAAGTGCATGCATTTTTTTTAAATCTATGGATATGTGGATCTATCTTGGGAAATTTAAAAAACACCTTTACTTAGGTCCCATTCATGAACACTTAAATTATAACCATTAGGTTGAAGCACAGGTATTGGTATTTTTCTAAATCTGTGGTAATTGACTTAAGACACAGGCAAGTGTGAAAAATCACAGCTCTAAATAACTACATCTCAAGTTTTAGTGAGCATAATAATATTCTGGTTATTTTGTTAAAAAGCAAATTCTGATTCCGTAAGAGCCTGAGATTATGCATTTCTGTTAACAATGGAGAAGCCATGTGTATGTATACACACATACATACACACACACATATTTCTATTGTCTCAAAAAATTTTATTGGTCATTATTGCTCTAAGCCTTGAGCTGCTATCACACACACACACACACACACACACACACACACATGCACGCGCACACGCACACGCACACGCACACACACTTACACTTGTTTAAATTAAGAATAGCTGCTATTAGGAAAGAATACAAATTTAGTAACATGTACCCTAACAATATAAACAAGTTAGAATAAGTAATTGAGAAATTTAGCAATTAATACATCTACTTTATTGCACATCAAACCATATCAGTTGTTTCTCAACCCACATATCTGAGGCATTTAAGTTGTTAATAAAAACACTGAAATACTGTATGGTAACTGTACTAGCTAGAGTGTTAGAAAACTGGTTACCTTTACATAGGTATAGATTCTCGCAAATCTTTTAAACTCCTAATTCCTGAATGTGTTCCACCAGGCTTCTTGCATCGAGGTTCCGTGTTTATTTCCCCATTGCTCCAAATGTAACTTGGAGAATGGTGCTGTCACCAAATGCTCTCTGTAATCGCATGTTTTTACTGCCATATACATTAGCGTCTTCCATAGAAAGCTTGTATCTGGTAAAAATTCAAATTCTGAAAATGTTCTCAATTTTCATTTTTCTAGGAAATTAAGGGAATAGTACCAAATTCTCATGAACATTCAAGGATTCATTTGACCTCAAGTTAAAATAAACCTCATGCCAGGGATGTGTCTCAGAGAGTTCTCCTCTGTATATGTGGGTGAGTGGAGACTGTCCACTGTTTTTTACTGGCATTCCTTTATCTATGAAATTTAGCACTCAGACACTTGGAGCATAGCAACATGTCTCAGAGTAATAACTCCAATTGGACCCTGAGCCTGGAAACATCAAATCTGAGGTTCTCTATTTCATGCCATGTCGAATGAAGTTGAAGTTTGACCGTTTCCCCTAGAGTAACTTGAGTATCTTGCTGTAAATTCCCAAATAGCCAGATATATTATTTTATAATCAAATTCTTTAGGTGCATAAACTGCTGTGTCCCACTGTACCAGCCTTTCAGATATAAAATTATATGGCAGGGATGACTGACTCTATGCCATGCTGGGAACCCAATACAAATAAAATGGTTCCTTAAAATGTGAATACATTCTGAGCACAATAATCAGTTCATATTTAACCTGAAAGAAAATTATGTAAACAGGAGCAATAATAAGCAAAAATAATGACCTTTAAATTTTCCATCCACTTTTGGGATGGAAACTTGTTGCAAACTCTATGGAAAACAGTATGGACATACCTAAGGAAAAAAAAGAAAGGAAATAACGTGATATAGTAATACCACAGCTAGAATTTTAAAGAATATGAAAACTCTAATTTGAAAAGATTTATGCATTCCTATGATCACAGCACTATTATCCACAATAATCAAATTGTTGAACCAATCTAAGTACACTAAAGCAGATGACCGATAAAGAAATTGGGAATATATACTCAATAGAGTACTGCTTAGCTATTTTAAAAAGTGAAATGCTGCTTATTGGAATGAAATGTTTGGACCTTGAGGTGATTATGCTATGCGAAATAAATGAAAAGTAAAAGACAATGTTTAGTTGAACATTTTATGGAATATAGATAACCAAGAAATATGTACTGACAAAGCACAGCAAAATTAATTCTTAGACTATGTGAAAAACAAACAAACAAACAAAAAAAAAAAAAACCTGTTACCAGAGGTTATAGTGGGGAAATAAGGGGAGAGAGGAAAAGAAACATGTACATCATGGGCACAGGAGTATTGATGGAGGGTGAGTGAAGCGACTGCACATATGAAAGTGTATATATGTATTGAACTGACAAGAAAAAGAAGTAAATTGAGAAATGAAAATAAAAAGAATTGAGGACTAGAATTTTATATTCACATAAAATGTTACAGAATCACATTTTCCTCTTCACTTTTACTCCAATTTTACTACATACTTGCAACAAAACTAATGTTTCCAAATTAATATCTAGTTTCAATAAAATTGCCCTCTTTTGCAGAAGCACAATTGGAAAAAGCATAATATACTTGTATAATATCTGCTTTGCTGGAATTTTTCAGAAGGAATCTTAAATTGAACTCTTAATAGCATCTATATGTACAGAGAAGTACTCAAGTACTCAACATCAAGACTTTGCCTTCAATATCTGTGTTTTCTGGTAAATTCCCCTCTTCTTTAGGTCCTCAAAAGAAGACTTGGGTGACTTGGATTTACTGAAACCTTCAAGCTGTGACTTTTTTTTTAACCCTTTTTGCCTAATAGACCTGGAACTCTGAAAACAAAGCACTTAGAGTCTTTTCTGTATGTTGGCTTTGAGATTAACCTGAATCCCTGATTGCAGTCTGATTTTGACATGATCTTCAATTCAGAACTTTATAATACAACCGACAAACATGTTTTCAATTGTCTGTAATAAAGGAAAAGAGAGCCCTATAAGATTTATTTAAATAAGTATGCGGCATAAAAAAGAGAGTACTTACTGAAAGTTCATTTTCTGGTGTTGGAGAAAGAAAAGCAAATGCATAAGTTCATTTCATGAAAAGATGTAATTTACCATTGTATCAAGTTTTAGTTAAAATAAAGAAAAAGTTCTTAATCTCAGAAAAAGCAAAACATAAAAAGGAATTTTTCAAGCAAAATGTCATTAAAAATTGTATTAGTTCTTCATGGTTCATTCAATCTAATGTATAAAAATTTCTCTTTAGCAATTTTTGAGACCATTTTTTTTCCCCACAAGATCTTCACTTTCATATTCTTGGTTCCAAGACAAACCTTTATTTCAAGAGTATTGAGCCCTTTCCCTATGAATCTCTCTGAACACAAAGCATAATAATTTATTATGTAAATGACAAAATAAATTTAAAAAGCTGTAATTAAAATTTAATTATAATGCAATTGACATGGAAATTTACTCCCTTTGTGATATATAATATTGTAATCACCAGAATTGAGCAATACTGTAATCACCAGAATTGAGCAATAGTAATACCAGAACATATTAGCCCTTTAACACATTTACTATGATTTTAGAACACTCAGATTAATATTCACATACTAAAAACATTACTCCTATGTGACAATAATTTCCATGAAGTTTCAGTGAACTCAAGTTTTCCCAAATATTTAATATCACTTTTTTAGTTGATTCACTTTTTAAGGGGAGAACAAACATTTGGGGTATCAAGACCCCACTATCTGTTTTGTTTTGTTTTTTTAAGACTGCCATTTCATAATTTTGAATTTTGGAATTTTTTTAAAAAGGCATTAAGTGGTTTAAAACACACAGGCTACTATGAAACAATATCTAATAGCACAGAGTAACAAAGATTTTAAGAGCAAATCTATGTGACAAAACTCAGCTCAACGTAATGCTGACAGAATTAGATTTCCCCCTAGTGTCTTGGGGAGATCAGGGCTAGGGCAGAGGTGTGGGGTGGTGGTGGTGAAGAAAGAGGTATGTGAAAGAATTCACCAGAGACAGAGTGAAGAACAGAAAAGGCAGAATTATTTAAATACACTGCCAAGAGAAACAGCAGACAAGACAGGATAAATCTGCAGCCTATCAGGATTTGAGGGTCCCTTTTTTACTAGTTTCGCGGGCTTTCTAACGGGGCAGCAAAACAACTGTTCCAGTTGTCTGCTGTGATATCTGGTCTCTGGCACTGCCCTTTCGCAGAGAAACATCTACTGGCCTCTGCTTCTGAAGCTGAGCTGGCTTTTTTGGTCATGGTTGTCAGTTTTGTGGCTTTTCCCACAAGTCATCTATCCATTCCCTTTTCTATTCAATCCTTCCAAACCTACATGCTGGGCCAAGAGTGGGGGCTAAGTTTTTAACCTTACTAAATTAGACCCCAACACCTAGCTAACAGAGGCCTTGAAACAACAGGCTAACAGTTCACAATTATTAACTGACCACAGTTTAAGAATACTTCTTTTTTATTTTTAGCACACAAAATAAAATGAAAGTTGGTTTTCACATTTTCTCCCGCACATATTCTTTCCTGTGCTGAAGTCAAAAACTTCCAGTGTCCTTCAGCAAACCTAGTCCCCATCACTACTGATACTAAACCTTAATTTACAGAGGTCTTATAAGAAGAAGTCTTATAACTTATACTTGAGTTTATCCAACTTGAACATATAAGGTTATCTTTCTAAGATAACCTTTTCACAGATTGTTTACATTATTTTAATTATGCCATTTCCTTATAGAATGGCCTATAACAAATTCACTCCAAGAACCCACTTTCATCTGATTTTTCTTTTTTTAAGATTTATTTATTTATGCATTCAAGAACTGGAGTATAGGGGAGAGGTATGGAGTGGTGAGACGATTCACCAGAGACAGATTGGGGAGCAGAACAGGCAGATCTACCAAAATACACTGCTGAGGAGAGCAGCGAGAGAAACAAGAGAGGTCTGCTGTGCCATGTGGGAAGATCCCTCACCAAAAATTGAACTCATGCTGCAGTGGCTGTGCACAGCTTCTAGTGCTGAGACTTAACCCATTGCACCACCAGGCAGGCCCTCATCTGATTTTTCTTAAATTCTCAAGAAAAATATCTGTATTCCTTATATCATCCTTTATTCTCCAAGACTGTGCATCCTTCTTCATAATTATTTATCTTATTGTTTCTACTAGCTTTCATAAATTAATTAGAACTTTTAATGTTAATACCTTAATTTTCAGGGCATCCCTAGTGGTCCAGGGTTTAAGATTCAGAACTATCATGCTATCACAAATGGGCATGAACTTGATCCCCAGCAAGGGAGCTAACCCACAAATGACGCAGCAGAACTTTCCTGTCTCTCCCACTGCTGCCTTCATCATTGTATATCAGTAGATCTGCCTGTTCTGCTCCCCACTCTGTCTCTGGAGAATCTCTCACTACCCTACCCCCTGCATCTCTGGCCTGCACCTCAGTTTTTCTATGCATAAATAAAAAAAATAAATATTTTTAAAGAAACTTTAATTTTCAAGATGTAGGAATCGTTATACTATTATCTTTTTGGATTGAAAGACTCACAAGTAACTTTTTGTAATTTATAAAATATGTGCTTAAATTTTTCTTCTTCTAGATAACCTACGAGATATTTTACTTATAGAAAATTTTTTCATTCCTTTTCAATAAAAAGCCAAAAGTAAACCTTAAAATTCATTTATTATTATTAAATTTATTATTAAATTAATCTTTGCAACATTTTATTTTCCAGAAGAGATCTGGGAAGCTATTTAAGTAACAGTAGTAAGAGGAACAGGTTCAAAATGGGAGTTACCCGTGGTAACCACTACATTTGTAAATTTTGAAACTTTTTAGTGTATCATTAGCTGTTTCATTACATTCATCTTCATTAGACATTTAGCTTCATGGGTCCAATTTATTTATTCAAATTTAAATTTTATGTCATTTCTGTAATCAATTCTATTGTATAGAACATGTTCTAAATAAATAGTAACTTTTTGAGGTGTCCTGGTGCAGGGGAATTCTTTTTGTAATCCTCCAGGTTCTTCTAGACTGGGGAATAAGCAAACAAGCAAGAGAAAAGAAAAACAAACAAATGTAATAAAAGGATGCATACCTCATATATCCATGGAAAAAAACAGTAAGACTGAGTAAATCTTTAAAGTGGTTTCAGTCACCTTCTTAACACATTGTATGTGGGAACCGTATTTATACGTTTTACGTTGAGTGGTAATAGAGCGTGGGACACACATTAATACATTTTTTATAGACTAATGGTAGAATGCGGGTAACGTATAAATATGTTTATTTTTATACTTTTTTTAGACTTAAAAATTAGCAAAAATGGCCCGCACCACCTGTCAGCGCACGATAAAAACTACCCGCAAACAATGTGTTAACCTCAGCTAAGACATAGGATGTGGGAAAGAGAGAGGGAGGGCTAACTAAGTTACCAGTGAAGGATCTATAAACAAAAGGTATGGCTGTTAATGCAGATTTAGTTCTCCCTTCTCCATTGAAAATAGTTAAGAACATTAGGTTGTCCCTAACAGCAAGGGGACCCATTTACATAGAGAGTTCCATCAATTAAATACTCATTTTAAATAATATTTACATTATATATGACTGGATGAATCAAACATTCTCTTTACCTACTGGCATATTTTTCTCCTTCAATCTTTACAGAAGAATGTTCATCTCACCTTAAAGATAGTCTTCAAATTGACTAAAAGCTAACTAACAACTTATTGAAATAGAACTAAAAGTAAAACTTTCTCTACAGCAATGACCCCTCCCCATTTTAGATTATTTGGGAGAACAATAGAATTTCTGTGCAGAACAATATAATTTCCATAAAGATATTAAGTGATATGACATTCATAAAATCTAATCTAAATCCTTTATTTTTTTTTAATTGGAGACGTAAAAATAGGTGGCAAAACATTATCATGTTAGGGCCTATCTGGTGGTGCAATGGGTTAAGTGTAGCACTATGAAGCTATCCAGAGCCACTGCAGCATGAGTTTGATACACAGCCAAGGAGATTCCCACATGGCGCAGCAGACCTTTCCTGCCTCGCTCGCTGCTCCCCTCAGAAGTGTACTTCAGTTGATCTGCCTGTTCTGCTCCCCACTCTGTCTCTGGTGAATCCTCTCACCACCCCCATGCCTCTGGCCGACACCCCAGTTTGTATGCATAAATAAATAAATCTGAAAAAAAGATCATGTTAATTTATTAAATATTATGTTCTAATTCAGTTAAAGAATGAAACTGGTTCAAAATTAGCATGGTGCATAAGATTCTACTAGTCTACTTTGCATCGCTGGAAAAGTTATCATTGTTTTGTGCTGTAGGGGGGGGGGGAGATGCTTTTTTAGTCTAGTTTTAGTAACTTGAGCCCCAAGAGACAAACTGGTAAAAGAAAAATAACAGTAGAAAAAAATAGACTTAGTTACAAACTACAGGGGGAGAAAATATATTTTCATTTTACTCTCAGATGTAGCTTTTGTAAGTAAAAATGGATTAATAAGAGAAAGACAAGTGGAAGTGTATTGTCATGCATATCTCATGTACATGGAGAGCTTCATGCATTAGTACCTCAGAGAACTATAACGTGTGTTTAAATACCATCTTCACTTAAAACAGGTAGTAGAGGTAGTAGAGAGACAAGTTATGGTAGAAGGTAGTAGAGAGACAAGTTATGGAAAAGTGACCAGGAAAAGTACAGTAAAAATGGTAAAGTTGTACATATTTCAGCTGGCATCTTTGTATTGCTAAGGGTCTCTTATGATTTCAGTCTTCTCTTTTTGGTACAGTATGTGACTGAAGGAGAATTTTAGGGATTTTATATGATCTCAAAGGACAACAAAGTGTGGTGAAGTGTCTAGACAAAGGAAAAGAAGTTTGGATTTCAGGAGGGAGGGAGAATGCACAGGAAGTATATTAAATGAGAGTTGCTTAGTAGGTTAGTTATGTAGATTCATTTATTTGTTTCTTCACTGATAAAAGTAAGTGTAATCCTCAGCTTTCTGTTCAGGGGGGGGAGGGACTACCCGACCCCCACGCCTTCACTCTCCCTACAAGGTCAAAGTTACCCCTTCTCTAGAGAAACTTTCCTGTTTGTCTCTTGTCAGGCGGCGTCGCGGCTGTGAATTCTTCTCTAGACCAAGTCGAGAGGTGACTACTCCCAAGTCCAGAAACCTGAAAATACAACAAGAAGACCATGAGAGGCGACGCAGCCTTCTCCCCTACTGGTCTGAGAAAAAGCACGAGGCTGTCACACAACTTCATTTTGCACTTGTGGCCTTAAGAGAAAGGTCTCTGCCTGCTCTCTCTCTGTTTGTGTCTCTGTCACTGTTTCTGTCTCTGTCTCTGTCTCCTCTCTCCGTCTCTCTGTCTTTCTGTCTCTCTCTATCTCCCTCCCTCCCATGGCATTTTTCCCCTTGTTTTACACCTCAGTATTAGGAAAGGCCGGGCAACTGCACCTGCATGAGCACCCGTGTGAACCACGCCCATGGTTTCCAGCAGCCGCATAGGCGAGGTGGATCCCGGGCAGACCGGCCGCATAGGCGCTGCTCTGGACCTGGCCTACACGGCCGCCACGCCCCGGATCCGCAACGCCAATGCGGCCACGTCCACTCCCCCTGCAGGAAGAAGGGCCAGCCGCATTTCAGCCCTCCCGCACCCCGGGAACGGATGGCAAGTCCAAGTGTGCTCACAATCCCCTTGTCAGTGGCTCTGCAGAGCTTCATTCTGCACTCACTTAACCAGCTACACCCCCAGGGCGCACCCCCGCTCCCCGCACGCACACACCCCAGTGATCCTTGGACATCAGGATCTCACCAGGCACAATAGGAATCTCTTGCCTGGCTTGGGAATGGACTCGAAGAGGGTGACAGCTCTCATTTCCATCTCTTCCCTGGGCTGTTTATTTTGCATACCTGATGTCTTGGGAGTGTCCAAATCATGGCAGTTGAAAACAAAATGGGAGTTTTCATCCAAGGTCAAAGGTTTCAGTTAGGAGATTGTCAACGTGGTACCCTCCACACCTGAGTTGAGCCAGAGCTTTCAGAGAGATTCAATGTGGCTGCTGCTGTTTTCTGACAGCTAGGAGAAAGCTTCCCAGAAATCAAAACGAAAGTGAAATTTGGGTAGCCCCTCATTTGTTTCACCAAAGGACAATGTGTGGAACCTCAGGAGAGCGCCACAAAATCTCCCCCTTTTCTCCTGGGAGACACATGCCATGAATGTGCCCTCTTTGGTTTCTCTGGCAAAGTTAAAAAGGGAGAGGGAAGCGTTGTCACTTCCAAGAAAAAGTGTCAAACTGAGGCTGCTCAAAACTAGTACGATCTGGTTTCTCACTCTTTTGGAACACCTGCCAGTCCCTCATAGGGATGCAAATCGTCCCTTCTGACTGTCCGAAAATACTGCACACTTCAGCGGTCTGAGAGCCCCAAAAACTGTCTCTGAAAAGGAATATCGCCTACACATAAATAAATAAATAAATAGAGAGTTAAATAAATAAATAAATAAATAAATAGATAGATAGATAGATAGATAGATAAATAAAAATACAAACAAACCAAGGAATCATGAATAAAAAATATAAAAATAAATAAATAAATATGGGACACATCGCCACCTGGTGGCCGCAGCCGGTTGGTGCCCCCGGAAGGGAAGAGGAGTCCGGTGGGCCAGGACTGTGCTGGGCCCTTAGTGCTGCGGGGAGGGGAAAGCTCTCAGGCTTTCAACACTTCCTTTGGTTCCCTTTCCAAGCCATTTTCATTCAAAGACAAACCTGGAGCTTGGCATTATTGAGGACATTAAAAATAGCCATACACGGCACCTGCCCGCTCCAGGCCCACCCCGACTTTGCTTGGTTGGTTGCTTGGTTGGTTGAATCAATGAATGGATGGATGGATGAATGGATTTGTGAACGAACGAACCAACGGACCAACGGACGGACCTTTTCTGTGTTTGGGTGTGCCTGAAATCCTAGGGGACTAGTTTCCTGGAGGTTGGCACAGATGGTAGCATGGCCCAGGGCCTCCCACTAGAAATCCATTGTGAGTCTAAACTTCGCCGGGCCCCGAGCAGCAGGCACCAGGGTACTGACAAGCCCTGACCAGCATAGGACCCCAGTTCAGCCCAATCCACCTCACGCCGAGTAACTGCCTGTCCTCAACCGAAGGCATTTTCATTGAAAGCAAAGTTCTGACGGTTTTCAGTGTCCAGCCCAGCACATGCGCTCTTTTGGACTCTTTCTACACATTTGAGTTCAGGATGTCCTCACTATACTGCACTGATCCGAAAAGATAATCAGCAAGCCGCTCCAAAGCTACCCCTACCATCTCTCCTGGCGAACTACCTCTCGAATGCCAGTTCTATGCTCCCCAGTTGCCAGACAAGTTTCTCCAGAGAAGAGTGCAGACCAAATAAGGAGGATTCATTGAGATACACTGCTAAGGGAAGTAGCTGGCAAGATGGGAGCCGAAGCATTCAGGGCTACTGCTCTGCTTGCCATTTACCCAAATGCCTCACAGCCCGGGGCAATCCTAGAGGTCCCCCCCACCCCACCCCCATCTTATGTCTTTTGCATAGCCCAGCACGCTTAGGCCGAGTCAAGTGCACAGACCAAGTCTTCATCTCAGTTAGTGATAGACTGGCAAAGGAGCAGTTCCTGAACCCCATTGAAAGAAGGGATCCCGCGTACTCCTTTGCATTTTTTCTTCCCTAGGAGTCTGCATTGCACTAACCCAGCCCCACGCCCACTTCTCCCTGCAAGGTCAAAGTTACCCCCATATCGAGAGAAACTTTGCTCTTTGTCTCTGGTGAAGCGGCGTGGCGGCTGTGAATTCTTCTCGAGCCCAAGTCGACAGGTGACTTACTCCCAAGTCCAGAAACCTGAAAATCCAACAAGCGTGATGACTGAGCCATCTCCCCCTACTGGACTCAGAAAAGCAAGAGACTGTCAGACATCTTTATTTTTCCCTTCTGGCCTGAACAGACACAAAGGTCACTGCCTGCTCTCTCTCTCTCTCTCTCTCTCCCTCTCTCTCTCTCTCTCTCTCTCTCCTCTCACTCTCTTCCCCTCCCTCCCTGCCTCCTTCGCTCAGATAGCATTTTTCCCTTATCTTAGACCTTAATATTAGGACAAGTCGGGAAACTGCACCTGCGTAAGCACCTGCGTGAGCCACGCCCACAATTTTCAGCGGCCCCATAGGCACGGCGGCTCCAGGGCCGGGCGACCACATAGGCACGGCCCAGAGTAGCGCCTATGCGGCCGCCCCGCCCCGGAGCAGCCGCGCCTATGCGGCCATGCCCACTCCCCTATGAAAGAAGGGCCGGCCGCGTTTCAGCCCTCCCGCGCCCCGGATCGGCCGGCAAGCCCAAGTGTGCTCACAATCCCCTTGGCAGTGGCTCTGCAGAGCTTCATCCTGCACTCACTTAACCAGCTGCACCCCCAGGGCGGCCCCCTACTGCACACACACACCCCAATGATCCTTGGACATCAGGATCTCACCAGGCACAATAGGAATCTCTTGTCTGGCTTGGGAATGGACTCTAAGGGGGTGACGCTCTCATTTCCATCTCTTCCCTGGGCTGTTTATTTTGCATACCTGATGTCTTGGGAGTGTCTAAATCATGGGAGTTAAAACAAAAGGGGAGTTTTCTTCCAAGGTCAACGGTTTCAGTTAGGAGATTGTCAACGTGGTACCCCCCACTCCAGAGTTGAGCCAGAGCTTTCAGAGAGATTCAATGTGGCTGCTGCTGTTTTCTGACAGCTAGGAGAAAGCTTCCCAGAAATTTAAACGAGAGTGAAATTTGGGTAGCCCCTCACTTGTTTCACCAAAGACATTGTGAGGCACCTCAGGAGAGCGCAACAAAACCTCCCCCATTTCTCCTGGGAGACACATGCTGTGAATGTACCCTCTTTGGTTTCTCCGGTAAAGTTCAAAAGGGAAAGGGAAGCGTTGTCACTTCCAAGAAAAATGGTCAAAGTGAGGCTGCTCACAACTATTACCATCGGGTTTCTCACTCTTTTGGAACACCTGCCAGTACCTCATAGGGATGCAAATTGTCCCTTCTGATTGTCCTAAAATATTGCATACCTCAGCGGCCTGAGAGCCCCAAAAACTGTCTCTGAAAAGGAATATAGCCTACACATAAATAAATAGTTAAATAGATAAATAAATAGACAAAACAACAAAGAAATAATGAATTAAAAATATAAAAATGAATAAATAAATCTGGGAAACAGCGCCACCTGGTGGCCGCAGTGGGGTGGTGCCGCCTGAAGAGAAGAGGAGTCAAGTGGGCCGGGGCTGTGCTGGGCTCTTAGTGCTGCGGGGAGGGGAAAGCTCTCAGGCTTTCAACACTGCCTTTGTTTCCCTTTCCAAGCCGTTTTCATTCAAAGACAAACCTTGAGCTTGGCATTATTGAGGACATTTAAAATAGCAATATCTGGCACTTGCCCGCTCCAGGCCCACCCCGACTTTGGTTGGTTGGTTGCTTGGTTGGTTGAATGAAGGAATGAATGGATGGATGAATGGATGGATGAACGAACGAACCAACGGACCAACAAACGAAGCTTTTCTGTGTTCGCATGTGCCTGAAATCCTAGGGGGCTAGTTTCCTGGAGGTTGGCACAGATGGTAGCATGGCCCAGGGCCTCCCTCTAGAAATCCATTGTGAGTCTAATCTTCGCCGAGCCCCGAGCAGCAGGCCCCAGGGTACTTCCCAGCCCTGACCAGCACAGTACCCAAGTCCAGCCAAACCCACCTCATGCTGAGTAACTGCCTGGCCTCAACCGAAGGCACATTCATTGAGAGCAATGTTCTGATGGGTTTTCAGTGTCCAGCCCAGCACATGTGCTCTTTTGGACTCTTTCTACACATTTGCGTTCAGGATGCCCTTCACTAGACTGTACTGATCCGAAAAGAGAATCAGCCAGCCGCTCCAAAACTACCCCTACTATCTCTCCTGGCGCCCTACCTCTCGAATGCCAGTTCTATATTCCCCACTTGCCAGACAAGTTTCTCCTCCGGCAAAAAGAAAGATTCAGTGAGGGTCCCCTTGGGCACAAGCAGACACCACACTCTTCCAATCGGAGGGAGGTGACTGTGAGTGAGCCCGGCACTGCAGGCTTTGGCTGCAAACCTGAGTGCTATTTGGGAGGAGACAGGGAAGGATGGGTCCTAGAGAAATGACAGGACAGGGTAGGACAGGAAAGAACGGGGGCGTGGGAAGGGGAGGTGGATAGAGGGGAGTTTGGAGGTGAGGGGCGTGGAGGGGAGGAGAGTAGAGTAGAGGAAGAAGGGACACCCTCCTCCTCCACAGAACACCTCAAGTGTGAAGGCTGCTCCCAGAGAGATGGGCAAGACGATCGGGGGTGGGGGGGGAGGTGGTAGCTCAGAGACATGGGGCTGAAAGAATTCTCGAGAGAAGATTGCAGACCAGAAAAGGAGGATTCATTGAGATACACTGCTAAGGGAAGCAGCTGGCAAGACGGGAGCCGTACCAGTCAGGGCTATTGCTCTGTTTCCCATTTGTCCAAATGCCTCACCGCCCGTGGCAAACCTAGAGGTCCCCCCCACCCCCGATCTTATGTCTTTTGCATCTCCCAGCATGCTTTGGCCGAGTCAAGTGCAGAGACCAAGGCTTCATCTCAGTTAGTGATAGACTGTCAAAGGAGCAGTTCCTGAACCCCATTGAAAGAAGGGATCCCGCGTCCTCCTTTGCATTTCTTCTTCCCCAGGAGTCTGCACTGCACTACCCCACCCCCACGCCGACTTCACCCTACCTGCGAGGTCAGAGTTACCCCATTTCTAGGGAAACTTTCCTGTTTGTCTCTTGTCAAGCGGCGGCGTGGCTGTAAATTCTTCTCCCGCCCAAGTCGTGAGGTGACTATTCCCAAGTCCAAAAACCTGAAAGGATAATAAGAAGACAATGAGAGGTGACGCAGCCTTCTCCCCTACTGGTCTGAGAAAAGCAAAAGGCTGTCACACAACTTCATTTTGCACTTGTGCCCTGAAGGGAAATGTCTCTGACTGCTCTCTCTCTGTCTCTGTGTCTGTCACTGTCTCTGTCTCTGTCTCCTCTCTCCGTCTCTCTGTCTCTCTCTCTCCCCCTCCGTCCCATGGCATTTTCCCCTAGCTTTACACCTAAGTATTAGTAAAGCCCGGGAAACTGCACCTGCTTGAGCTTTGCGTGAGCCACGCCCACGGTTTCCAGCGGCCACATAGGCGCGGCGGATCGGGGCGGAGGGGCCGGGTAGGCGCCATGCCCACTACCCTTTTCGGAAGAAGGGCCGGCCTCCTTTCAGCCCTCCCGCGCCCTGGGAACCGCCGGCAGCCCAAGTGTGCTCACAATCACATTTGGCAGTGGCTCTGCAGAGATTCATCTTGCAGAAACTTAAACGGCTGCAACCCAGGTCCCGCCCACCGCCCACAAACACCCCCAGTGATTCTTGGACATCAGCATCTCACCAGGTAGAACAGTAAGCACTTGCATGGCTTGTGAATGGACTCTAAGGGGGTGATGGCTCTAATTGCCATCTCTTACCTAGGCTGTTTGTTTTGCATACCTGATACCCCCAAAGCATGGGACTTTAAAACAAAATGGTACGTTTTCTTCAAGGGTCAACGGTGTCAGTTAGGAGATTGTCAACATGGTACTCCCCACTCCTGAGTTCAGCCAGAGCTTTCAGAGCAATTCTATGTGGCTGCTGTTGTTTTCTGACAGCTAAGAGAAAGCTTCCCAGAATTCTAAACTAAAGTAAAATTGGGGTAGCCCCTCCTTTGCTTCACCAAAGGACATTCTGTGGAAGCTCAGGAGAGCGCCAAAAAATCTCCCCCTTTTCTCCGGGGAGACACATACAGTCAATGGGTCCTATTTGGTTTCTCCGGCAAAGTTAAAAATTGAAAGGGAAGCGTTGTCACTTCCAAGAAAAAGTGTAAAACTGTGGCTGCTCAAATATGTGAACATCGGGTTTCTCACTCTTTTGGAACAGCTGTCAGCACTTCCTAGGTATGCAAATCGTCCCTTCTGATTGTCCTAAAATATTGCACACCTCAGCGGTCTGAGACCCCCAAAAACTGTATCTGATAAGGAATATCGCCTGAACATAAACAAACAAACAAACAAATAAATAAATAAATCTGGGACACAGCGCCACCTGGTGGCCGCAGCGGGATGGTGCCACCTGAAGGGAAAAGGAGTCCAGTGGTCCGCGGCTGGGCTGGTCTATTATGGCTGCGGTGAGGGGAAAACTCTCAAGCTTTCAACACTTCCTTTGGTTTCCTTTCAAAGCCGTTTTCATTCAAAGACAAACCTAGAGCTTGGAATTATTAAGGACATTTACAATATCCATACACGGCACTTGCCCGCTCCAGGTACACCACAACTTTGCTTGCTTGTCTACTTGCCTGCTTGCCTGCTTGCCTTTCTGCCTGCCGGCCTGCCTACCTACAGCTTGGTTAAATGAATGAATGAATGAACGAATGAACGAACGAACGAAACTTCTCTGTGTTTTGTAAACGAGTCATGTTCCAGAAATCCTAATGGTCTAGTTTCCTGGAGTTTGGCACAGGTGGTGCCATGGCCCAGGGCCTCCCTCTACAAATGCATTGTGAGTCTAATCTTCTCTGGGCCCTATGCGGCAGGCCCCAGGGTACTGCCCAGCCCTGACCAGCACAGCACCCCAGTGCAGCCCAACCCACCTCACACCGAGGAACTGCCTGGCCTCAGCCGAAGGCACTTTCTTTGACAGCAATGTTCTGACAGGTTTTCAGGTTTCAACCCAGCACATATGTGCTCTTTCGGTCTGTTTATAGACATCTGTGTTCAGGATCCCTTCACCAGACTGCAATGATCTGAAAAGATCATCTGCCAGCCAAGACAAAGCTATTCCTACCATCTCTCCTGCCACCCTACCACTCCAATGCCAGTCCTGTGCTCCCCAATGGCCAGCTAAGTTTCTCCTCCAGCAAAAAGAAAGAATTGGTGAAGGTTCCCTGGGGCACAGGCAGCTGCCACACTCTTACAGTTGAAGGGAGGTGACAGTGAGTGAGCCCCATACTGCAGGCTTTGGCTGCTGCCCTGTGGGCTCTTTGGGAAGAGACTGGGAAGGATGGGTTCTAGAGAAAAGAGAGGAAAGTACAGAACACGTGGGGGGGAGGGGAGGAGGGCGGGGTAGTGGAGGGGAGGGGAGGTGGATGGAGGCGAGTTTTTAGCAGAGGGGAGTTGGGACAATGGCAGGGGAGGAGAGGAGAGGAGAAGGAATAGGGACGCCCTCCTCCCCCACAAAACACCTCAGGGATGAAGTCTGCTCCCAGATAGATGAGCAAGAGAATTGTGGGGTAGCTCAGAGACGTGGGGCTGAAATAATTCTCCAGAAAAGAGTGGTGACCAGCAAAGGAGGATTCATTGAGATACGCTGCTAATGGAAGCAGCTGGCAGGACGGGAGCCATAGCAGTCAGGGCTATTGCTCTATGTTTTGCATTTCCCCAAACACTTCTCAGCCCATGGCAAACCTATAGGTTCCCCTATCTCATGTCTTTGGCATCTCCCAGCACCCTTTTGCTGAGTCAAGTGCAGAGACCAAGGCTTCATCTCAGGAAGTGATAGACTGAGCAAAGGAGCAGTTGCTGAACCCCTCTGAAAGAAGAGAGCCCGCATCATCCTTTGCATTTCTTCTTGCCTAGGAGTCTGCACTGCACTACCCCACCCCCACGCCAACTTCACCCTCCCTGCAAAGTCAAAGTTACCTAATCTCTAGAGATACTTTCCTGTTTGTCTCTGGTCAAGCGGCGACGCGGCTGTGAATTCTTCTCCCGCCCAAGTCGAAAGGTGACTACTCCCAGGTCCAGAAACCTGAAAATACAACAAGAAGACCATGAGAGGTGACGTAGCCTTCTCCCCTACTGGTCCTAGAAATGCAGGAGGCTGTCACACAACTTCATTTTGCACTTGTGGCCTGAAGAGAAAGGTCTCTGCCTGCTCTCTCTCTGTCTCTGTTTCTGTCTCTGTCTCCTCTCTCCGTCCCTCTGTTTATCTGTTTCTCTCTCTCCCCCTCCCTCCCATGGCATTTTCCCCCTTGTTTTAGACCTCAGTATTAGGAAAGGCTGGGAAACTGCACCTGTGTGAGCATCTGCGTGAGCCATGCCCACGTTTCCAGCGGCCACATAGGCACGGCGGATCCGGGGCGGGCTGGCTGCGTAGGCGCTGCTCTGGGACGGGCCTACGCAGCCGCCCGCCGCGATTTCTGCTGTGCCTATGCGGCCACGCCCACTTCCCTTGCCCTGGGATCCACCTGCAAGCCCAAGTGTGCTCACAGTCACATTTGGCAGTGGCTCGGCAGAGATTCATCTTGCAGAAACTTAACCGGCTGCACTGCAGGGCCCGCCCCCCCACCACACACACACCCCCAGTGATTCTTGGACATCAGCATCTCACCAGGTAGAACAGTAAGCTCTTGCCTGGCTTGTGAATGGACTCTGAGGGGGTGACGGCTCTAATTGCCATCTCTTACCTGGGCTGTTTGTTTTGCATACCTGATACCACCAAAGCATGGGACTTTAAAACAGCCTTGTAAGTTTTCTTCCAAGGTCAATGGTGTCAGTTAGGAGATTGTCAACATGGTACTCCCCACTCCTGAGTTCAGCCAGAGCTTTCAGAGAGAATTTATGTGGATGCTGCTGTTTTCTGACAGCTAAGAGAAAGCTTCCCAGAAATATAAACGAAAGTAAAATTGGGGTACCCCTCCTTTGCTTCACCAAAGGACATTCTGTGGAAGCTCAGGAGAGCGCCACAAAATCTCCCCCTTTTCTCCTGGGAGACACATACGGTCAATGGGTCATATTTCGTTTCTAGGCAAAGTTAAAAATTGAAAGGGAAGCGTTGTCACTTCCAAGAAAAAGTGTAAAACTGAGGCTACACAAATATGTGAACATTGGGTTTCTCACTCTATTGGAACACCTGCCAGCATTTCCTAGGTATGCAAATCGTCCCTTCTGATTGTCTTAAATATGGCACACCTCAGCAGTCTGAGAGCCCCAAAAACTGTATCTGACAAGGAATATCGCCTAAACATAAACAAACAAACAAACAAACTAACAAACAAATAAATAAATAAATAAATAAATAAATAAATCTAGGACACAGCGCCACCTCGTGGCCGCAGCGGGGTGGTGCCGCTTGAAGGGAAAAGGAGTCCAGTGGGCCGCGGCTGGGCTGTTCTATTAGGGCTGCGGGGAGGGGAAAGCTTTCAGGCTTTCAACACTTTATTTGGTTTCCTTTCAAAGCCGTTTTCATTCAAAGACAAACCTAGAGCTTGGAATTATTAAGACATTTACAATATCCATACATGGCACCTGCCCGCTCCAGGCTCACCACGATTTGCTTACTTGCCTGCTGGCCTGCTTGCCGGCTTGCCTGCTTGCCTGCCTGCTTGCCTGCCTACCTGCCTGCCTGTCTGCCTGCTTGCTTGGTTAAATGAATTAATGAATGAACGAACGGACGGACCTTCTCTGTGTTTTGTATACGAGTACATGTCCCAGAAATCCTAGGGGGCTATTTTCCTGGAGGTTGGCACAGGTGGTGCCATGGCCCAGGGACTCCCTCTAGAAATACATAGTGAGTCTAATCTTCGCCGGGCCCCATGCGGCAGCCCCCAGAGTACTGCCCAGCCCTGTCCAGCACAGCACCCTAGTTCAGCCCAACCCACCTCACACCGAGGAACTGCCTGGCCACAGATTAAGGCACTTTCTTTGAGAGCAATGTTCTGACAGGTTTTCAGGTTCCAATCCAGCACATATGTGCTATTTCGGTCTCTTTATGGACATTTGTGTTCAGGATGCCATCACCTGCTGCAATGAACCGAAAAGATCATCGGCCAGCCGCGCCAAAGCTATTCCTACCATCTCTCCTGGCGCCCTACCACTCCAATGCCAGTTCTGTGCTCCCCACTGGCCAGCCAAGTTCCTCCTCCAGCAAAAAGAAAGAATCGGTGAAGGTTCCCTGGAGCACCAGCAGCCGCCACACTCTTACAGTCGAAGGGAGGTGGCAGTGAGTGAGCCCGGCACTGCAGGCTTTGGCTGCCACCCTGTGGGCTCTTTGGGAAGAGACCGGGAAGGATGGGTTCTAGAGAAAGGAGAGGACAGGACAGAATGCGGGGAGGGGGCAGAGGGAAGGAGGGCAGGAGAGAGGAGGGTAGGGTAGGTGGATGGAGGTGAGGTTTTAGCGGAGGGGAGGTGGGAAAATGGGAGGAGAGGAGAGGAGAGGAGAGGGAATAGGGACGCCCTCCTCCCCCACACAACACCTCAGGGATGAAGTCTGCTCCCAGATAGATGGGCAAGAGAATCGTTTGGTAGCTCAGAGACGTGGGTTGAAATAATTCTTCAGAAAATTGTGGTGACCTGCAAAGGAGGATTCATTGAGATACGCTGCTAAGGGAAGCAGCTGGCAGGATGGGAGCCATAGCAGTCAGGGCTATTGCTCTCTGTTTTGCATTTCCCCAAACGCTTCACAGCCCGTGGCAAACCTATAGGTTCCCCTATCTCATATCTTTGGCGTCTCCCAGCACGCTTTGGCTGAGTCAAGTGCAAAGACCAAGGCTTCATCTCAGGAAGTGATAGACTGGGCAAAGGAGCAGTTTATGAACCCCACTGAAAGAAGAGAGCCCACGTCCTCCTTTGCATTTCTTCTTGCCTAGGAGTCTGCACTGCACTACCCCACCCCCACGCCGACTTCACCCTCTCTGCAAAGTCAAAGTTACCTAATCTCTAGAGATACTTTCCTATTTGTCTCTGGTCAAGCAGCGTCGCGGCTGTGAATTCTTCTCCCTCCCAAGTCGAGAGGTGACTCCTCCCAAGTCCAGAAACCTGAAAATACAACAAGAAGACCATGAGAGGTGACTCAGCCTTCCCCCCTACTGGTCTGAGAAAAGCACGAGGCTGTCACACAACTTCATTTTGCACTTGCGACCTGAAGAGAAAGGTCTCTGCCTGCTCTCTCTCTGTCTCTGTTTCTGTCTCTGTCTCCTCTCTCCGACCCTCTGTTTATCTGTTTCTCTCTCTCCCCCTCCCTCCCATGGCATTTTCCCCCTTGTTTTAGACCTCAGTATTAGGAAAGGCCGGGAAACTGCACCTGCGTGAGCACCTGCGTGAGCCATGTCCACGGTTTCCAGCGGCCGCATAGGCGCGGCGGATCTGGGGCGGGGCGGCCGCATAGGCACGACCCAGAGCAGCGCCTATGCAGCCGCCCCGCCCTGGATCCGCCTCGCCTATGCGGCCATGTCCACTCCAATTGCAGGAAGAAGGGCCGGCCTACTGGATCTACTTTTGAGAGGAGTTGAATTCTACCACTACGATAAGTGCATTCATTTTTTTTCCCTTGCAGTCTTCTACAGTGTTGCCTCATGTAGTTTGCATTCTGTTGTTAGGAGCATAGACATTAAGAGTGGTGACTTGCGGAATTGACCCTTTTATTACAAAATAATATCCTTTTTTATATTGAGTTAACCTTGGTTGACAGCTTTAAAGTGTTGTTTGTATTTAGGAAGTATAGAGTTTTCTATTTCCAATGCTATAATAATGAATAATGCTCCCACCACCAAAGCACCTTACTCCAACACCATATTCTAGTCTGGAACCTCCCCACTTTGTGCTCATCCCTGCCCTCTCCCATCCTCTCTAGGTACTACAGTTCCATGAGTCTGCTTTCAGGGACTAGGTTTTGGATTTAGGTTTCTCTATATTCCACATATAAGTGACACTATTTGGAATTTATTTCTTTTCTGACTCATTTTACATTGCATAATCTCTTCCAGCTCCACCCATGTTGCCACAAGTGGCATATAAGTTAGGGACTGCATTTTTGATCAAAGATCAATATACAGTTGGGCACATATACCATATCTTCTTGATCCAATCATATTCTTGGAACATTCGTGGTATTTCCATAGTTTGGCTATTGTGTACAATGCTGCAGTTAACATGGGGGTGCAAGTTTCCCTTTGAATTGGTGTATTTATGTTTTCTGGTAGATGCTCAAGAGTGGAATTACTGGGTCATATGGTAGATCTATATTTTAAATTTTGAAAAACATCCACACTGCTTTCCATAGCAGCGAGCCCGTTTATATTGCCACCAACAGTATAAGAGGGTTACATTTTCTGTGCACCCTTGCTGCACTTGTTGGTTTTGGTCTTTTTCATTTGGCCATTCTTACTGGTGTGAGGTGTATCTCATTGTGGTTTTTATTTGCATTCCCTTGATGATAAGTGATGATGAATTTTCTTCATGTTTCTGTAGGGCATCTATGTGCCATCTTTGAAGAACTACATATTCAGCTCTTCTGCCCAAATTTTGATTAGATTATTTGTTTGCATTTGGTTGAATTGTATGTATTCTTTTTTTAAGATTTATTTATTTATGCATACAAGCTGGGGTGTAGACCAGAGGTATGGGGTGGTGAGAGGATTCACCAGAGACAGAGTGGGGAGTAGAACAAACAGATGGACTCAAATACACTGCTGGGGAGAGCAGTGGGTGAGGCAGGAGAGGTCTGCTACTACATGTGGGAATCTCCCTGGCCCGGGAAATTAAACTCCTGCTGCAGTGGCTGCTGATAGCTTCATAGTGCTGCATTTAACCTGTTATACCACAAGGGAGGCCCTGTATGTATTCTTCGTACATCTTGGAAATCAGCCCCTGTGCCAGATATATAGTGTGCTAATATATCTTCCCATTAATTTGGGTGTCTTTTTGTCTTAGTTATGGATTGTTTGGTTCTGCAAAATATTTTTAATTTGATTTAGTCCCAACTGTTTGCTTATGTTCTCTTTTGTTTTCCTTGTTGTTGAAGTAGTATTTGTGAAGACATCACTAAAGCTTATGTTGTGAAGTTTTTTCCTTTGTTTTTTCTATAAATTGTTGCTCTCAGATCTTACATACAACTTTTTTAATTTTATTTTTTTAATTTTAATACATTTTGATTTTTGTATATGGTGTGAAATATTGCTCTACCTTCATTCTTTTAAATGTGGCTATGCAATATTCTCAATGCTGTTTATTGAAGAGACTTTCCTTATTCCAATGTATGTTTTTCTCCTTTGTCATTTATTAACTGTCCATATAATTGTGGGTTTATTTCTGGGATCTCATTCTATTCCATTTATCTGTGTGTTCTTTTTGTTCGAGTACTATGCTATTTTGATTATTACAACTTTATAGGATAGTTTGAGGTCTGTTGAATATGATAACACCATTGTCCCTCTTTTTTAGTTATTTTTTTTGTTCAGTATTACTTTGGCTATCTGGAATTTTTTTGTGATTCTATATGAATTTTCTAATTATTTAAAAAATGCTATTGAGATTTTGATAGGGATTGAACCTGAGGACTTCTTAGGGTAATCTGTTCATTTTGACTATGTTGATTCTTCCAATCCATGAGCAGGTTGTATATTTTCATTTCTTTGTGCCTTATTATATATCATAGAGCAATATCATAATTTTCTTTGTTCAAATTCTTCATGTCCTTTGTTACATTTTTTCATAGGTATTCAATTTCTGTTTGGTGGAAATATAAATTGAATCATTTTATTACTGTTTTCCTCTTCTAACTCATTGTATGTAAGAAGACAACTGATTTTTGGGTATTGATTTTATAACCTGTCACTTTACTGTACTAGTTTATTGTTTTAAATAATTTTCTTTGGCATTTTTATGGTTTGCATGTAAATTATCAAGCCATCCGAAAATAATGATAGCTTTACTTCATCTTTCCAAATTTGAATTCCTTTTATATCCATCTTTTCCCTAATTGCTGTACCTAGGACTTGCAGCTCTATGTTGAATAGTAATGGTAAAGAGTGGAAATCTTTTTGTGCCATATTTTAGAGAAAAAGCCCTGGGCTTTGTTTGAGAGACTGTTTTGATTATTATATTAATTTCTTTGCTTGTGATGGATTAATTCAGGTTTTCAATTTCCTCCATATTCATTTTTGGATGATTATAAAGTTCTAAGAATGTGTCCATCTCTTCTAGTTATTGAATTTTTTGGCATATAGTTGTTCATAGTTGTCTTTTATTACACTCTGAATTTTTGCATTGATTTTTGTGACTTCTTTACTTCTGGTTGTAACACTGGTTATTTGAGCTTTCACCTTATTGTTGCAGTGAGCCTAGCAGAAGTGTTTTTATGTTTGTTTATATAATATATATATGTGTGTATATTATATTATTACAAAATGTATATTATATAATATTATATATTATTATACAATGTATTATATATTAATATTATATATTGTTATAATGTATATACACACATCTATATATGTTACATAACTCTTCATTTTAGTGCACTGCATGCTTTCTCCACTCAGATGTAGTCCCCATAGCAGTTTTTTTTTCAATGTGCCAACTTTTGTTTCACTAATCTTTGATTGTCTTTTGATTTCCATTTCATTTATTTATGCTTTAATTTTTATCATTCCCTGTATTCTATTGGCCTCTATTTTTTTTGTTGTTGTTTGTTATTTTTCTAGTTTTTTTGAGGTGGGAGATAAAGTTTTTATTTGAGTGCTTGATTGTTTCTTGATGTTATCTTGTATTGTTATATGCTTTCTTGTTAGTACTGCTTTTGTTGTGTCCCCTACGTTCTGGAATGTTATGTACTCACTGTCAATTCTCTTTAGTTATTTTCTCATTTCTTCTTTTATTTCCTTGTTAACCCAGTGGACTTCCAGTAGTGTATTGTTTAGCCTCCATGTTTAGGAGGGTTCCTCTGTTTTATTTTTCTATTTGATTGATTTCTAGTTTGTTACCTTTGTGGTCATAAAAGATGCTTGACATGACTTGATTTGCCGATACTTGCCTGTTACCCAATAGATGGTCAATTCTGGAGAACGTCCCCAAGTGCTATTGAAAAGAATATATATTAATCTTTGTTGTGGTGCATTACCCTGTAAATACCTAATAGGCCCATGATGCATAATTATTTCCTCAAGGCCATTATGTCCTTATTTACTTTCTCTCTAGGCCATTTGTCCATTAGTGAGAGTGGTTATTGAATCCCCCTTCCACTCTGTGTATTTTCCAATGTCTATTTTCATAATGTTAACAATTGCCTAATACATTTTATGTCCCTTCATTTGGTGAATATACATTGGTGGCTATTATGTATACCTGGTGTATTGTTCCCTTAACAATTACATAGCTTCCACCTGCCACTTGTTACATTTTTTAACTGGAAATCTCTTTTATCTGATATAATAATGGGGCTGTCCTTACCATTATTTGGGTAACATTTACTTGCAGGATTGTTTTTCAGTTCTTTATTCTGAGTTTGTGTTTATCTTTGGAGCTCAGGTATGTTTTCTGGAGATAGCAGAAGGTTGGATTCTGTTTCCTAATCCAACTGGATACTCAATGTCTTTTAATCGGTGAGTTCAGTCTATTTAATTTAGAGCAATTATTGATACAGGGAAGTCTGTTGCTACCATTTTATCCTTAATTTTTGATGTACTATCTATTTTTTCATTTATTTGAGTATATTCCTTCCTTCAGTTTTGATGCTAGACTTTTCTATACATCTTGGAGATGGGTCTAGTGTTTGCAAACTCCTTCAAATTCTGTTTTTCTGAGGTCTTTATTCCTGCCTCTGAAGGAAAGCCTTGCCAGATTGATCATTTTTGGTTGAGTTTTAAGCATTTGGAACATGTCATTCTATTCTGTCTTTGTCCATAGACTTTATTCTTCCTTTGTCTTGAACTCTTGAAATGTTCATGGCTATATTTCTTGATGCAGACCTCATTTTGTTTTGATAATTCAAGGCTCACTTAGCTTCTTGGATTTATACATGCATTCCCTTCTCTAAGATTGTAAAAAAAAATTCTGTTATTTCTTGGGATATAATTTTTATTTCTTTCTCTCTTTTCCCACTCTGGTATATCCACTAATCTCATTTCCCTTTTCTTCCTGGAGTTGGATAATCTCAGTGTGTTTCTTATATATTTTATTTCATTTCTCTCCTTTTCAACCTGGATTTTTTGTAAATTAATATCTTAAACTACACTGATTTATTCTTCCATTTGGTCTATTCTACTATTATTAATTCCTCCGGAATTTTTCATCTTATCTGTTCCTATTTTTAATACTGAATCTCCATATAATTTTTCTTATTTAGAATTTCAGTTTCCATCTTCAGATTTTAAATTATTGTAATCTAAATTGTTTATGTTTGCTTTCATTTGTTTATTCTGTGGAATTGAGTCCCCAAAGCTACCTCTGTCATGATTTCATGAAATGTATCAAAATGTTTTCTTCTATATGTTTTAAGGTTTGGGGTCTTACACCAAATCCTCAATCAAATTAGATTTTTTTTTGATATGGAGTTATACAATGATCCAGTTTCATTATTTCACATTTGATTATCCAGTTTCCTCAATGCCATATTTTGAAGATATTTTGGTTTCCCATTGTTTGGTCAATGCTTACAGAATTTATGAGTTATCTTTGATTTTCCTTAATTTAAAAAGTGTAAATGTAACTGTGTTCTTAGCATTTATCACCTTAGGTATATTCTGAGGTTCTTGGATTTGTAGTCTTGTGTTTAACATTGGTTTCGGGGAAAATCAGTCATTATTGTTTCACTTATTTCTCTTGATCTTTTCTCTCTTTTTTCCTCTTCTTATATCCCCAACACATTTATTTTAAGCTCTCTAGTTTTCCTACAGACATTGAATATTCTTTTATTTCTCTCAATTTCATTCTATTTGCATTTTTGTTTTTAAGGATTCTGTTGATCTATCTCAGAGATATTTCCTTAGCCTTGTTAGACTGTCAAAGACATTCTTCTTTTGGGTTACATGTTTTGTTACCTGTAACATTTCATTTTGTTTCTTTCTTAGAATTTCCATCCATGCTTACATTCCCCATGTGTTTGCAGGCACTCTATTTTATCCATTAGTGCTTGGCATGTTCAGAATATTTTTTGAAGTCTCTAATTTAAATAATTAGAAAAATATTTTTAGCATGCCGGCCATGATTATTTCGGATGCTTGCTCTGTTTATTTAACTTGTATTTAATCTTTTCATAGGCCTTGTCTTATTTTCCCTGATAACAAATATGATGTACATAGAAATCAGAACAAGTCACATTTTCAATTAGTGGTGATAATTTGAGTAATTGCTAATCTCTTTTCATGGTTTATACTTACCAAAATTAAAGAATCACAGAGAGGAAGAAGATGAGGAGTAATAATAGACCCATTATAGATGATATTATTGATGAATACACATATATCTAAAAGATATATTTCTACCTCTTGCTCAATGTAAATTCTGGTTAGAAGCTAAACATAATAATTTATATATTTACCAAATATCATGATTAGAGATAAATATATGTCCTTCAGTAGTTATACTCCCTCTGCTGATGTTACCACAAGTTCAAAACCTCCTGGCATTTTACTAAATGGCCTAATCATTTTTTTACACACTCTTCATAAAGTGCAAATACATTCTGTCAAAGTCAATTCAGACTAAAAAGAGACAGATTTCCCTTTGTCATATTTTTTCAAATAAACCTTTAGGACTTTTCAGAGTCCATTCATATTTCTGTGCCCTTGCAAAGGAACAAATATAGCCCTGAAAGTAAAAATATTTTCCATATACAATAAAAAGGCAGCTTCCGTATAAGAGCTACATACTAATAGAGTGGCTCTTTCTGACTCATTTATTCACATGGAGATTACAGTCTTTAAAAGAGCAAATTAAAATTCCATTCATTTATCAATAGAACAGTTAACTGGAAAAAAAATTGTATGCTTATACAGCATTATCAATCAAGTTAACGATACTGCTTTTCAAAATGAACAAACCCTAAATTCCATTGAGATAACTACATTGTTTTTCATGGCTCTTGTCTGTTAGCAGTGATGTTTCGGCATTCTGAAACTCCCTTTATGTTCAAATACAAGCATTTTCTAATATGACATGATAAATTAAAAAGATAACAATATAAAATTCATTTAAAAAGTCATAGCATTGATGGTACTGTTTTACGTATAATTAAAAGACAAGATATGTATATGCTTTTGCTCATGTCTGATAACCAATATTATATACCAGGTATATTGTTTCTTTTTATAAGATTTATTTTTTTTTTATTTATACATACAAGCTGGGGTACAGGCCAGTGGCGTGGGGCGGCGAGAGGGTTCACCAGAGACAGAGCGTGGAGCAGAACAGGCAGATCAGAAATACACTGCTGAGGGGAGCAGCGGGCGAGGCAGGAGAGGTCTGCCGCACCATGTGGGTTCTCCTTGGCTGGGCGTCGAACTCGCATTGCTGCTGCCGACAGCTCCACAGCGCAGCGCTCAACCGCTGCACCACCGGAGAGGCCCAGGAATATTGTTTCAATGCATAATTTGGTCCTCTTCAGTTTAATCCTTAGAAAATAATCCTCAGGGAATTCTGTGTGGAAAATACATACATGACACTATTAACTTTAAGATTATTTATTCAGGACAGCAAATCTATAATGAATTTATCCTAACTCCTCAAGAATAAATCTCATTTTTGCCTATTTTGACAGCTTAAACACTAATTTATCAAATTTATAAAATAAAACAAACAATAATCTTGTTTGATTTTGGATATGGCTAATTTACTGTCAGTTGCAAAAAGTACAAGTGATACTGCTTATTTTTCTAAAATGTATTTTTTCTGTTTTGAGTTAAATATAATTTTGTTATATGTAGCTACTCTTTGATGAAATTAATATAACTATAATTTTATAGCTCTGATTATAGTTTATAACTTTCCATTTTTACTGTCTCATGCAGTAGTAACTCTATTTTGATTATGAATAAACTGAAACAATGCAAATTTTGTTTAGGAAGTCATACATTCAGGCTAACATCATTTAAAAATTATTTAAATGCAAAAATTGTGTTTCATTCACTAAAGTTTAAGTTTGTAATGTGCATTTCTTTAATTAGTTTGAATTACTTTCTCAGTGTCCCACAAAAACTATTTACTAGCATAAGTACTATATGTATTTACATGTATAATTTAATGCATTAACAGTATACAGTATATAGTGATATAATACTATAACAATGATGGAATAGTACAATACTTATAATACTAGATATTCATACATTCTTTTCTTGTATTTTTCCCATCACTACTGACACAGATAAAAATCAAGAGTACTGTTTTTCTGTATAATTCTCTTGTATGTAGTTTCATTTTCTGCTGATAATAATGTAAGACCTCACCAGTGCTTTGGACTTTGAAAATATATGCTAAAATTATGACTGCATAAATTTAATGATAAAAATAAAATGAAAAAAATTGAGTTAACTCTGAATCAGAATTAAATACTATTAATTCAGAATGCAGAATTAATTTAATGCAGTTAAATTCAAAACAACTGTACACTAGACAATTACATTTCTCTGTATACACCCAGCTGCATTTGTGTAAGCTCTTTCTCCATGTAAGTCAGTTTTCCTGATTAATAGGCAAAAACAATGCTTAGGTAGAGTACACTACACAGGCTTGACAAAGTTAGAAGAAACCCTTGAGAATCACTAAGGTTCGCTTGACTCATTCAAACATTTTTTCTAATGAACCAAAGATCTGTATTCCTCCTATTAAAATTTTGAGAAGAAATGAAATCAACATCATTTCCCAATCACTTCCTACTACATCTCCAAATCTTTAGTCACTTATCTAAATATATTAGTATACAACTACTTGGCTAGTTTGATTTTTGGTCTAGTCAATATTTAAAAATAACCACATTGAATCAATGGAAAGATTAGCTCATTCCAAGTTGATTTCCTACTTATTTCTACAATAGCTTTGGCACGTTATGTTGTCCCTTGTTTTATAAATGGAAAATAACGTTTTAAAAATTGTAACTGAATAAGAAATAGATGATGACATACTTGTGTTTTTCAATTAAAAAAATGAAAGGATAGGAATAAGGCAAAGAAATGTACTAAAATATTTGGTAAGGGATGATATTCTTGGAAAAATGATAATAAATTTTATTTTCCTTTATCATTTATTTGATAAGAAAACACGCTGAGGTCTAAGAATCATATATTTTGTTTTAAAATGACATGAATAAACATAATCATGTTTTAAAGAAATCTCATTTAAATTCTGATTAAAACCAACTTGTCATTGAGGGTCATTGACATTGCTTTTCTTTCAGTGAAATCATGTTGTCTGAATAAGAGTTTCACACACATAGTTTGTACGAGTTTATTTACTTACATTAAGAGAACATTTCAATCTGAAAGCATTAATTATTTTAGCTTATTCCTATGATTACATTCATGATAAGGCCAAAAGAGGTGAATATTTATATTTAGTCATTCCCATTAATAACTTACATGTTACTCTGAGGCATGCCCAACTTGAAAATTTAATTTGATTACAAAAAACTCTAACAGAGAAATACAGGATAGTAAAACTTCAAGAATAATTAGAACTCTAAAATTCAGAACTGTAACATGAGTTACAAGAAGGAATATTGAATATATTTTCTTGAATTGCATCATCAAACACAGATATGCAATAAAAGGTATCTAATAGTCATTGGGTAACAGGTGATTGAAGCCAAAGATTATTACAGGTGGTGCCCCATGGATAGAGAACCCCAAAGAAAATGTGAACAAAGTAATAGTGGGAGTGAAGACTCTGATAACACTGGTCAACAGTGAGATTATAACTGGTTTTAAAAGGACCTAATCTGTAGTATCTTGGTGTGCTGAACATGAATACAACCCTGAAAACTTTTTATTAGCTCTTGTTTTGAAGATATTTCATATAATTGATTTTATATGTTTTACCATGTAAATTTATCCAGTAGGATTGCAACAAAATCCTAAATTAGCCTAGAATGATGTCATATTGCATCACATTGCATAATACCATCATGCACACATCATCCATTGTTGATTGCATCAATTTCTGATACAATACAATACTACAGTTACTGAAGTAACTGACAAGAGCAGTGTACTATATGAAGTCCTGTCGGAAAGGTTGAACATTGAAAATATTTCAGACTTTGTGTGAGACAGTTTAAGCTATTGTTCCATAGAACCATTATTATTTTATCCATTTAGGCACAATATGGAACAGTAATGCCTCGAAAGTGCATTAATAGCGTGGACAGTTTCTGCTCTATTTGTGGGGAAGTAACATTTGCCAACGAGAAGAAAAGTATCATTTCCCAAGTGAAGAAGGTTTATAATTTTTACTTCAGGTTCAAGGCTGGTGACCAAGACAAGCCTTGGGCTGTGCATGTATGCTGTGCTACATGTACAACACAGATTTCCCAGTGGTTAAATTGCAAAAGACAATCAATGCCGTTTGCAGTCCCCATGGTGTGGAGAGAGCCAAGCAACCACATAAAAGTCATTACTTCTGCTTGATTCCTCATCTTTCTGGCAGAATAACAAAGCAAAAGAAGTGGAGAATAGTCTACCCAAACATTCCATCTACATTGAGATACAACGTGCTGCAGGGTGATGCGAAACAAGCATGGAATGCTTTTCACCTAGTGTCTACAAACATTCTTGGGAATATTAGGGGAGAAAACTACAAGGAACTAGTAGAAGACATGCTGATGCAGTATCAGAAACTTGGCTGCGATATGTCTCTAAATAGCCACTTCTTTCATTCCCATCTGGATTTCTTCCCTGAAAACTGTGGTATGGTTAGTGATGAACAGGACAAACATTTTCATCAACATATCGCATCAGTGGAACAAAGATACCAGGGAAAATGGTCCACTACAATGCTGGCTGACTACAGCTGGACACTCCACAGAGATGCTCCTGAACAGCTGTATAAGAGACAAGCGAAGAAATCTAAGAAGTAGTCTATGACTTGATTTTTTACAGGTATTAACCATGGGCCTATTACTATTGGCATGCATTTTGTGAAGTAAACATCCATTTATTGCATATTACAAAAAATCTAGAGACAAAACTAGAATTTGTCTGTCATATTCATGTTGAGCAAATACAAGTTGATAGGCAATGACTAATTTTAATTCAATAACATGACTTTTGTAAAAAAAAATTGTTGACCAGTGTAAGAAATATAAGGGATTGTAGAATCAGATGCCAGCATGTAGTGTTCTGCATTCAGCATTCAGGATTTCAGCGTTTTTGGATCTTCAGGGGTTCTGTGGTTAGCAATTTCTTCCCCCATCATGCCGATCTTCCAGAAGGTATGTGGGCCTCTGAAGGATGAGGCAAGGGTTCCAGCAGCTAACTTGAGAGAGAAAAAGTTTGGAACTTTGCAAGTACGGAGCTACTGAAATTGTTCCTGGCTTTGCTGCTATTACATCCTGACAGGGAAGGCAAAGAAGACCTAGAGCCATCAATATAGAAAATTAACATGTAGCTTTACCAAGGTAAATACAGAATGGAAATATACCAATTTTACTCTTTGTGCTTCATTCCATTACTATAAAATCTTTACTCAGTAAACAGGCCATCATTTAAAGAGGATGGAAGTGATTGTAACCACTATTCCTAGGTAAATATATTCCTCAAAAATTTGCTAGTTAAACTACCAGTTTCCTCTACTTGATCATTTGTAATTCCCAGTGCTCTCTAAAATTCCTTTTTTTTAAAGTATGTTTGTTGAGGTGACATTGATTTACAACACTGTG
>PVIJ01014236.1:0-41684 GCA_004024925.1 Scalopus aquaticus | reverse complement strand
CAGGTAGGCACGACAAGCAGTGTGGTGTGTACACTAGGCAGTGGGGAGGGGGCAGAAGGCTGTGGTCAGCTTGCTGGGCAAGGTGGGGGCCCCCAGAAGCGGCAGTCCTGGGGAGTGGCAAAAACTGATAGGGGACAGGATATCCTGGGACTGCAGGGGACATGGCGGTGGCCTCGTGCAGGGAAGCTGCCCTCTGCTGACTCTTTAACCACTCTCTCTGCTTGTCTCCCTGCTGCTGCCGCTGGGCCTGGCGCTCCACAGCTGTGCGCTCCTGCCTTCTTCCTCCAGGGCCTCATCCAAACGGTACTGGAACCTCACTTTCTGGAGGTTCTTGTTCCCTGTCTTCACTGAACAGGTTCCTGAAAGTGGGAAGCTTCGACCTCAGCAGATAGAGAAAGTCATCACCACGGATCTCAGGGGAGCTGGGAAGGAGAGATGGAACTTCGAGATGAGGGATGAAAAGGGATCAAAGGGATGCTACCCAGAGTTTGGGGCTTGGAGAACATTCTGGGGGAAATAGAGTAGTGAATTTTCCTGGGTGATTTCAGGAGAATGTGGCAACCTTGTGAAAAAGGCTTGGTCTTTCTGCTCTCCTCTGGGGACTTGAACCCTTTGTACCCCTTTCCATCTTGGGCTTTGGACCCTGGGTCCACACTGGGCTGGGTCTCTCTCCAGCAGGTCACAAATGGGCCTTCGGGCTGAGCCCTTCCCTTAGAGAGGCAGCCGGGATGCACAGCCGCTGCCGTGGTGGCACTGGCCTCTCTGCAGAGCTGTCTCCATACCAGCTCCAGTCTTGTGGACTGTGCTGCACGCGGCGCTCCCTGACCTGTGCCCAGGATGGCCCTGCACACCGCCCCTCCCGAGGCATCTGTCTCACGGCCAGTCTAGCAGTGCAGGTGCTTCCTCCATCACGGCTCCTGGATGGGGGTCTGGAGGAAGATGACGAATTCCTAACCGCGGTGCCCTGGTAATGTGCTGTTCTGAGAGTTGCAGCTGATACTCCCACTCCCTCAGACTACCTTGGGGGATCAACACCATTAACAGTCAAAAGCACATGCTGACAACACCGGAGTGATCATTAGCAACACTTCTGTTTCTTATGCACCGTGTGCCAGATACACTTGTGTTTGCTGTCTTGTTGAATCCTCAGAGTAACTCTGTAAGGACATTGTTCGCCCAGATCTCCATACAAGGATACTCAGTCACAGAGATGGAGTCATTTGCTCAAGTTCAAAATTTAGGAAGTGGCAGGGCTAGAACTAGAACTGAGGTCTGTCTGATTCTAGGAACAAGCTGCTTACCATTACAGGCCAGGGAGGGGTTACATCTCCAGTGTGTCATTGAGCAGGGGTGACAGCTGGAGCTGGCTGCAAGGTGATTCGTGAAGTCAGAGGAAGCTGGTGGTTTCCTTACTCCAGATGCCCCCACCGTGGCAGGGCCTCTGTAGATGGATGTGCTGGCCTTCGAGAGGGAATCCAAAGCAAGTCGTTTGGGGATGAATGCAGTGATCCCATTGTTTATTTAATGAGATTACATGAGGCAAGCTCTGTGAAGTGTCCAGCTCAGCTCTTTTCATTACAGTTAACATCTCCTGCATGACAGGGCCTCCATGTGTGGACGTTAAGGTTGTGCACTGTGCAAGGGCACACTGCCTAAGGTGTGCAATTCCATATCCGGATCTATTCTAACACTTTTCCAGTAGGTGGCAGTAAAGTGTCTTGTTCCAACAGCTAGTAAGCTATGATGATTTTTCTGACATGGAAGTAAAGAGTCTTAAGAAACGGACATCTTTCCCTAGTTGTGGCAAAGGCGCCGTGAGGGCTAGTCATCCCATTGTGAGTTTACATGAACCAGGCAGTCTTCTATATATTGTATTAAATTCTTCAAGCTCGCTGACCTTGTCAGGTTGGTAACTTAATAGCCTTGATGAAAGCTGAAAAAATTGGGCTGTAGAGAGGTGAAATAACTTTTTTCACTCAATAAGAGGAAGAGCCAGAGGCTGTGCTTCCGGCCACTGTGAAATGTGGCATTGCCTGGTCCACAGTAGTTCTGGCCCTCATTGTTCAGCTGCTTCCCATTGTAGCTCTTTGCAGTCATTGGGGATTCTTACCCAAGTCTTTTTGGCAAACTTAGCAGACCAGAGTTGTGATGGGCTGCTCTCATCTCTGGTCTTTGGTGGTGGAGGAGCCTCCCTAGCAGTGCCTTTGGTGCCTGTGGTTGCTGCGCATTTATAACCCCTTGCTCCATTTGTGAACACTCTTTCTGCCTCACAGTGGAGGTGTTCTGTCCTCGTGGTGGAGAGGCGTGAGAGGCGGGGGCCAGGGGGTGGGGTGGGGTGTGTGTGGGCGGTGGAGCTAGAACACCAGGGCGGATGGTAACTGGAGGAATTGAGCCAGGAGAACCAGGCTAGTGGGAAGCACGTGGCTGTCTCTGGGACTGAGAGGGGCTAGGATGGAGTGGACAGTAAATGCCTGTGGGTGTGCACAGGTCTATGTGTCGGGGATGGGGGGGCCCTGAGCAGCTCAGTGATGCCTCAGAGACTGCATTATAGGAAGAGGGAAGACCCCGGGGTGACCGGAACCCTAAGCCCAGATACTTGAATTCTGATCCTGGAGAAGATGGTGCTGACAAAAACTGACTTGCCATCTCTTTTCTGCCTCCCCACATCTGTGTGCCTTTCTGTCTCTGTCTCTTCATGCATGTCCCTTCCCTCCTGCCTGTCTTCCTCTCTTGTTTCTCTGTCTTGATATTCCTCCCACCTTTATCTCATTCTACCTGACACCCCCCGCCATAGTCAGAGGACACAGACCTGCCCTACCCACCACCCCAGAGAGAGGCCAACATCTACATGGTTCCCCAGAACATCAAGCCGGTTCTCCAGCGTACCGCTATTGAGGTAAGCCCAGTCACAGCGTGGGGTACAGGGGGCAGCCTGGCTCTTCTCCTTCCTGGCCCCAACCTTTCCCAGGGCCCAGAGTCTTTCCAGCCGCTCTTCTCATTCTGTGTCCCTAGATCCTGGCGTGGGGCCTGCGGAACATGAAGAGTTACCAGCTGGCCAGTGTCTCCTCCCCCAGCCTTGTTGTGGAATGTGGGGGCCAGATAGTGCAATCCTGTGTCATCAGAAACCTCCGGAAGAACCCCAACTTTGATGTGTGCACCCTCTTCATGGAAGTGGTGAGCCAGACCTCCTTACTATCCCTTTCCGGAGTCCCGGTGACCAGGATTTCCTTGTGGCCCCTAGGACCTGGGGGTTGGCTCCAGCTCCCCACTGGATTCCCACTAGGACATGGCTTCTCTCCCACCTGACTCCTCTGGGAAAATGGGGCAGAAATGCTCCTACTCGTCTCACTGGAAGAGTTGTGGCCCGTGAACAGCATCAGTGACGCCAGCTTGCTTCCTCCTACCCAGATCCCCAGTCCTCAGAAGCCCCAAGGGTCCTGCTGAGGTTTGTTCCCGTCAGGGCAGCTCTCAGTCCTGCGAGCCCCCACAGAGCCTGCCCAGGGCCCTTGTCTTCATGCTTCCTCCAGCCCTTCTCTGACCTGTTCCTGCCCTGACCTGGCTCCCGTGGAAGGACTGCCCCTCATGGTACTCAGCCCCCGAGCCCTCTCCAAGCTCTCTGGGCTGCCTGGGCTGAGTGGCCAGAGTAAGGCAAGTCTGAGGAAAGGAAAATGGTTTGCAAGATGAAAGCGCTATAGAAATTCCAGGCCCAGTGGCTGTCAACAGGAGCCTCCTCTTGGCTGAGCCAAAGCCGCCACCGAAGGAGAGCATATAAATTATTTCAAGTTGTGTTCAAAGTGCTTTTGGGGTGGGGGGAGAAGAATCTGGGTCTGCAAGCCAACTCTTGAGTATCCACTTGGGGGGGACTGTCTGCAAGAAATGTTGAATCCTGGGCCAACTTCTCCCTTCTCCCCCTCCCCAGCTCGCCAGGGTTCAGGGAACGTAGACTTGTTTTAACTTCGGGCTGAGCTGGATGTATTTGGAAGGTAAAGCTGTGGGGGAAAAGTCAGCCTCTGCACACAGCATTCAAGAGACAGACAGAAAAGCTGTGTGGCTTCTGCTGCCCTGGCCAGCTCCTGGGCTCGCCAACTACCACTTTGGATTTATGACAGCTGGGGGTCAGTGGGGGTTTACAGTCACTCTGCTCTTTGGGCTTGCCCATTGCAGAAGGCCTTCCCTCCTCTGAGAACCCCCAGGGGTGGCTTCAGGCCTTGACCCAGAGCTTCCCTCCTCCTTCCAGATGCTGCCTCGGGAGGAGCTCTACTGCCCACCCATCGTGGTCAAGGTCATTGACAACCGCCAGTTTGGTCGCCGGCCTGTGGTGGGCCAGTGCACCATCCGCAGCCTGGAGAGCTTCGTATGTGACCCCTACTCTGAGGAGAGTCCTTCCCCACAGGGTGGCCCAGGTAGGGGCAGGGCTTCTGATGGGGAGGGTGAGGGCAAGGGAACTCGGGGCAGGTGGGCCTTATTGAGATGTGTCCCAGAGCCCTCGTCTCATGGGGGCCTGATAGGAAGTGGTTTCTCTTCAGTTAGATCAGAGGGGTGGGAATTGCACCTCCTTCAGAGTTCACCGGGCTCTGGGCTGGCCACCGGGGACCAGAGGCTAATGCCTGTGGGAACTGAGAGGTGAGGGCTGAAGTGGGAGGTGGTGGGGCAAGAGTTGAGGGGGAGAGATGTAGGGATTCAATGGGATGAGGATGGAGAAGAGAGATGTGAGGAGAGGAAGAAAGAAAATCCGAGGAGATGGAATGTGAAGGAAAACGGGCGATGAGAGAGGGTGGAAGGCACAGAAAGACAGATTGAGAAGTGTGGCAACTCCGAGGGGCTTTTCTCTCACAGTTCCCTAGCTGAGTCTCATGGCTGAGGAGGGGGAGACCATGGGGAGCCCCCTCTTAGGCCTGGGCACACCTGGCTCTCCCTGCAGATGACGTGAGCTTGCTCAGTCCCGGGGAAGATGTGCTCATCGACATAGACGACAAAGAGCCCCTCATCCCCATCCAGGTAGGACCGGTCCCAGGGGAGAGACACTGGCTCTGCCCCTCCCGCCTTCGTCACCTCTTCCCACTTCTCCCCTTCAGTCGTTATTACAAGGCCTTTATGGGACATCAGTCTCTGCACTCTGGTGGCTGGATGCTGTGTAGGTGGAGACACCAGATGGGAGCTTTCTGTTTGCTTGGACTGTTGGGGGAAGGGTTTGGGGGAGATGGTGTATGGTTTTCTGGACAAGACCCAATTATTTTTCTTAATGCATGTGAGAAAAATGGCCCTCTATCTTGAGGGCTTTCTCCTGGAGATAACTGGGGATATTGGAGAGGGAGCAAAGGAGACAGCAGGAAAATATGGGAGGGAGTGACTGGGCTGTCTCTGGGGTGCCCCAGCTCCCATCACCGTCACCCAGCTGGCACCTCCCTTGGGGTAGATTCAGCGATGGTCTTGTGCTTGGTGGCACCTTGGAAGCAGCTAAACGGAGGGGCATGTGCCCTAGCCAGCAGTCCCCCTCACTCCATGGCCTCCACCTCCAGGAAAAGGAAGGGGGGGCGCAGAGAGGGGTCTTATTCCGAGGGCAGCCACCCCTGGAGGCAGGCAAGAGGTATCCTTTTACTGTGTGCTCAGCCACCTAGGACCAAAAAGCACAGCAGGAGGTGCTCAGTATCTCTTATTGAGGGAGGCACTTTCCCCACCAAGGACCCAGCCCTTCCAGCATTGGAAATGGAGAAAGGGCCTCGCCCCAGCACCCTCCTTGAACTGCTGTCTGTTCGTGGTCATCCCCTTCCTCTGGGCTTTGCACAATGCTTTATACCCCTGGGGCTTCTGGCGCTGTGGGGCTGCCCCAGGCAGAACCTCCCAGCTGACATAGACAAGAGTCCTCAGCCTATTTACCTGTCCCGGGGAGGGGTGGTGCTTTGGGAGAGTTCGTTTTCTTTAATCCATAATCAACTATTACCCGGAGATCAAGAGAACACACCTGGGTACTGGATTGGCCCGGGAGCCTCAGAGCTGCCCCTGGAGATGTGCTTAGAGGGGTTCTCTGACTTTTTAGGGCTGATTTCTGCTGCTTTCTCTTCCTTTCATCTTGTTCATCTTTCTGCCACTTTCTGACAGGGGGGAACCTTTCTGGTGCTCAGCCCTCGCTGCTGCTGCTGGGACAAGAGGTCTTGCTCTAGAATTTCACAGATGCTCAAAGTCCTCAGAAGTTCTGAGCTCTCCTTTTCTCTTACCCCATGGCTCTGTATGGCTGCACCCATCGTTTTCGCTGGGGACACCTCTGGCAAATTAATTCTTTAAGGCTCAGTTTTGGTGTGGTCTCATTCTGGGATTCTGCCTGGGCTCTTCTCTTCCTCTTGCAAGCCCTATCTATATCTCAGTCACTGCCCTTGCCTTAGGTCTGCTGGCTCTAAATGTCAGCATCTTCCCTTGCTGGAGCTCAGGGTGGTGTCTGGGGTGTGTTCCACTTTGTGTCCTCAGTGCCCAGTGCAGAGCCTGCTTAGAGGAGGCCTTCAGTGAGGTCTGCCTGGATGGTGAAGGGTGAATGAGTGGGTGGGTAGGGGATGAGAGGGTGGGTGTGAGAAAGTGGGTGGATGGCGGGTGGGCAGGTGATGGGTGAATGGACTGCCCACTCTGTATGGGTCTAAGGAGTAACTTCTCTTGGCTGGGGGAAGCCCAAGTGGATTTTCAGGTGACCCTACACAGGACTCAGCTACACTGGAGGCTAGTGCCTTCTGGCCTGGGTGAGTGTTTGTAGCTGAGTTAGGCAGATAATTAATCCCAAACTGCAGGCGCCCGATCCTGGCTCCTGTTTCCCGCCCCCTCAGTGGGCCTGTCTGAGTCTTGCAGGGAATCGCAGGGCTTGCCCAGCAGGATTTCCGTTCTATGTGCTGCCCTCAAAATGTCTGCAGACTCAGATTGGGAAGGGACTATTTTGGGTCTTGCTGGCTACAAGCACAGCCAGAGGCAGACGGTGAGGAGGCCGAGTCTGGACATCCTCCCAGAGTTGACATGAGTGAACTGGGCCTGGGGTCTGAGCCAGAGCAGGGTCTGTGCTCTCAGTAGGAGCAAATGGCCACTCTGGCTAGAGCTGCTGGTCAGGCCCAGGTGGAGAGTGGGGATCTGGGCTTCTGGAGGTGTGCCCACAGCGGAGGAATGGGAGGGGTGGGCATGGAGAAGAAGGAAATGGAAGCAGCCTGCTCTGAGCAAGGAAACTTGGGCCCTGCCCTCACCCAGCTCCCTGTCTGATGGAGGAGACATGGTCCAATTCTCAAGGAGCCCCAAGACCAGCAGGGAGACCAAGACCACACCTGCCAGAGTTTGACTGAGGGCTTTGGAGAAAATGGGCTTTGTGTTTCTTCTCCTCTGTGACCCATTGATCCCATTTAGCTGGTTCAGGAGCCCATCGTTTTCTGTCTCTCAGGCACATCCCCTGGTATTTGGGAAGAGTGGGTATTTTGAGGCTGATGCAGGAGGCAGTGGGTTCCAGTTGCAAATGATTGGCTAGATAGTTCTGGTGGGACCCTCTCCCCTCCCCAGAGAGAGGGAATGGAGGGCCTGGGCCTCTAGGGACTGCGGGGATGAGGAGTCTGTGGGAACATGGCTCATGGGCCCCTGTTTATCCATCCTGTGTTCCTCAGTGGCCCGTTCCATTCTGGTGATGTGGCGACTCGCTCAACTCCCGTGTCCTGGCCGTGGAGCCCACAGGGCGCCTTCCTGGCTGAGATGTGCTCTTGCCACGTCCAGCCGCTGTCTGGGACCCTCACGCCTTCTCTCTGCTGCTCCGCCTCCTCCCTGTCGGCGGGGCCTGTGACGAGCCTGGCAGGAAGCACCTGCCTACACTGTGCAGACGTCCAGGGCATCAGGCTGACTCAGGCAGAGTGTTTCTCAAGCTTCTCGAAATGTTTGGTTTCTGTCATGACCAGTTCTAGAGATGATCCAGAATGTTTGTGGAAGGCAGATTGTCCACTGAGCCTTCAGGCTCTGGGGGTGTGGAAGGGTCTCTCATGGATGGGTGTTTGGCCTCTTAAACTCTTCTCTTTGGTGAGGGGGGCTGGCATGAGAGAGGCTCTTGTACGCTGGCTCCACTGTTCATTCTCTGTCAGTCGTTGGAATAAGCTCTTGGACTGGCAGCCTCAGGGTGTGTGTGTGTGTGTGTGTGTGTGTGTGTGTGTGTGTGTGTGGTGTGTGCACGTGAGTGTGTGTGAGAGGTGGGGGAGACTGGGAGCAGGTGCTTTTGTGGGTGTGGTGGTGTCTGGGCGGCGGCGGCGGCGGCAGTGGTGCTGCAGGCTGCTGGCCTCGGCTGCGAAGGTCCTCAGAGAAGAGGCACAGAGACATTTCATGCCCTCTAGTGCTCTGCTTTAAAAAAAAAAAAAGAAAAAATATTATATTCACTTCCCTTTCTGAATATATTCACTACACAACTTTGGAAAATGTAGAAAAATAATGAACAAATAGGTCTTGCCTAGAACCAAGAGCACAATTGGAATGAACTGCCATCGATGTCGCCTCCTCTATGCTTTCCTTCCCTGGCGCTTCTCTTTCTGTCTCTGATCGGATCCATTTCTATCTTTAAATCGAAGTTGGGGTCTTTGTTTACTTCTCTGCTTTTCCATTGAGCTGGTTCTTGGTGTTCTGGTTAGAAAGATTGTGGGTGGGTGGGGCGGAAGAGGTGTACGGGAACGCACAGAGCTTGCTCTCCAACCCCATTTCCTATAGGGGATCTTGATGCCCAAAGTAGAGGTGGCACCCCCTGCCACCTCACTCGTGACCCACCTTCCAGGCACGGAGGTGCCGCACCCTGGAGTCACTGGGCAAGGGTGACTCTTGTCTGTCATTCTGAGACCACGCTGGGTAGGGGTCTCCTCATGAAGTCTTCAGAGAAGGGGAATTTCTGGAGTGGGGAATATGTGTGTGTTAAAGAGGGATAAAGAGAAGGAGAATCCTTGGGAAGTTTTCACTCTGGTTGGGAAAGAGATGAGAGGTGTCTGGCTCATCTTAAATCAGTACTGAGTGATGTCTAAGTGGGGAGACACATTATTAAGGATGTGGCACATTGGACTCTGGGCCTTTCAAGGTCAGCATGGGCTGAGGAGGTGGCTTGAGAAAGACCTCAAAGGCTGGGTGGGCTTGGGACAGCAGAGGAGACTGGGAGGTAGGAGAGGAGGGCTCTCCTGCTGGGCAAAGGAGATGGGCCAAGGCTTGGCGTGCCAGTGCTGATTGTGTGTGTGTGTGTGTGTGTGTGTGTGTGTGTGTGTGTGTGTGTGTGTGTGTATGGGGATTATGGAGGAGATGCAGACCGTTTCCCATGCCCATGGGGTAGGGTGGGTGCGGGGCCAGCTGCCCTGGTCTCCTGGCTCGGGCTAATTTTGGGCGCTCTGCTGCTGTTATAGTCTTCGGGACGCCGTGAAGGTGGGAACGTGCTCCCAGAACTGGAGCGGCAAATTATGCCTGCGTCCCAAATGGGAACGTGTAATTTCGGAAGCTGGATTAGATCTTAGGAGCACTATGTTTAGTTTTATTTTTTCTCCCTTGTGCTCTGGTGAACTGCCGGTTTCCCTCTCACCTTTCTAAAAACGAACTGTATTAAAAATAACAATAAGGCTTCTGTGAGGTTCTGGGTGAGAGTGGAGGGCAGAGCTGCTCCTTGTGGGGCCAGTCTCTGGGTAGCAGGGGGTTTCACGTGGTTTTCGTGGGTCCCTCCAGTCGTCACCACTCCCACCAACATATGACCAGCTCCCCAGAACCATCCAGTGGCTGATCTGAGTGCCCATTGGCTGTTCTACCCTTCGCCTATGCTTCTGGTTCTGAACAGCCGGAGGGCTGATTTGGGGGAGGCTAAGTGCCCCCTTCTCAAGAGCAGGCATGGGTCTGTGAGTCCCCAACTTCCCCTGATGTCCCAGGAGGGTTTCATCCTCATATGCTGCCCCGACCCCCAGGTGAGTATGTCTCCCACAGCTTCCTGCCAAGGGAGGGGGAACTCCTGTGGGGTCTCCCAGAGCCCTCTGCTCAGGGCTCAAAGGAAGAGAAAGGCTGACTCTCAAACTTGGGTCCCACTGGTCTCCTTGCCTCTCTCCAGCCTTATCTCCGTCTGCCTACTCCTTTGCCCCACGCCACACCTGCCTGCCTGAACCGTTCACTTTCTCGGAGGATGGTGCTTCTCTAAGCCCCATGCCTGTGTCCTGCTAGCCCCTCTGCTGAGAACACGCCTCGTGACCTTGTCTACCTGCCAGGCTGTAGTAGCCTCTAAGCCTGACCCCCGAGACCTTCCTGGGCACTGCTGCTCCGGGATGCACCCTGTAATGTGTGGATTCACAGAAGTGGCGTGCACGGCCTTCATCTCAGCCACATTCATGTTGCCCCACAAGGTGGCCTTTGTCCATTCTCTGAAGAAGATGCTAACTCAGAGAGGTCAGGGGGCTTGCCTCTAGTGAAGCCATGGGGCTGGGGTTTGGAGCGACGCTTTTCCAACTCCAAAGCATATGTTCTTCCCACAACGTTTGCAGCCTCTGCAGGAAGAGAGCAATGGATGCCTAATTGAAGACCTCTGCTTCTTCGGGGCTATCCAGTTTTCCTTGAAGTGATTTCTCTAACACCGTTGCTAACCAGCCTGTTTAATTTGTAGCTTGCAGATGGTCTGTCGGGCTCGGCCCCCACTAACATGGCAGCTTCTCCATCCAGTCCTCATGTATGTATTATTTACCTATTTATGGGCTTCTGACTTCCCTGAGGGACAATGGGTGGGAGTAAGGAGTTAGAATGGGACAGAGTGCAGAGTGGGAGGGGGAAAAAGAAGTGTTTCTGAGCTCCTTCAGAAAACAGTACTAATCGCCGCTGGTGCAGTGATGGAGGGGTGGGGAGAAAGCTGTGGGGAAGATTCATGGAACAGACACTGCAGAGTTATCTCATGGTGCATCCTGCATCCTGGGATTTGCCCTAACCCTGCATGAGGACTGGGGGATGTTTGGGGTTGTATGGGCCAATGGGAACAGGGGCATCTCTTTAGATCCTGACTGCTGTGACATGGGACACGAAAAGCTTCTGTGGGCAGTAGCAGGCTTGCTGTCTCTGCCCATTCCAGAGGTACAAGGGGTGTATTGACTGAGGAACCCTGGCTCTCCTCAGAAGACTCTGAGGGTCTGCTGTTCCCCATAGGGACTACTTTCTGTCTGCCTGGGTTGATTTCCTGAATGTTCTCTTTATGGGTGGTAAGTCTTCCCGGCTGCTACTTTGGGGTCTGGACTTCATCATGTACTCATGAAGCTCTCTGCTGAACCCTTGTCCTGTGGGGAGACATAAAAGATAAGACCCTCCAAAAGTTAAATTGTGTTCATGTGCCAAGGGGAGGCATTGCTTCATCGGGTGTCTTAATGGTCTTCTAGAAGGAGGAAATATGAATTTCTAGTTTTTAAAAAAAATTTATCCATTGTCGAAAATATAGAAAACAAAAAAGTTTAAGACAGAAAGCTAAACCACCCATATCCCTACCGGTTGGAGATAAGCCCTCTTAAGATTTGGTACACCTGCATCTTCAGGTCTTTCATGCACATGTGCACACATTTTTTGTTTTACAAAATTGGAATCATATTGTACTTTTTTATAATCTGTATTTTTGACTAAAAGATGTATTGCAATTGTTTTTCCATAGCTTTAAATTCTTTAAAAAATATGGCTGTTTGTCATTGCATTATATGGATAGCCATAAAGTTTTAACTCCTCCTCCTATCGTTGGATATTTAATTTCTTAATTTCCACTATTGTTTTATTTTATGTCCATTGCAAAGGTGATTTTGATTTGTTTTAGCCCACTCCCTGTTAAGTTTATATTCCTGGGCATTTTATTACCTGTATTGGTATCTAAATGGGTTTTCTTTTAAATTAGATTTTGCTAATTGGTTATTGCTAGAATATAGGAAAATACTACTTTTGTACATTTACTTAAAAACACTCTTTTTATTAAGCCCCTTTATTAGTTCTAATAGTTGTTAATTGATTCTTTGGGTTTTCCAGGTAGTGAGATTGTTTTCTTCAAACAATAATAAATGTTACTTTCTTTCTAATAATTAGCACTTTATACCTTTTTCCAAAATAACATTTGATAAACTGACATGCTAGTGAGCAAAATAATTTAGTCACTGTTTCTAGTGAGAATTCCTCTCCTGTGTTTCATTCGTTATCATGGTAGTCTCAGATAGATAGTCTTGATTTTGTCAAGGTTGTGTCCTTTATTATTAGTTTATTAAGAGCTTGAAAAACCCAGTTATGGGAGTTTAATTTTATCCAATGCCATTTGGCATTTATCACCATGATCATTTTGTTTTTCTATATCCTGTTAAATTTTAATTTTCCTATATTCCTGGGATAAATTCAAATGGGCCAATTGGCCATGGCATTATAATTTACTGCAATCGAAGCCCTCTTATCCAGTGCAATTGAAGAGGTAGTTGGTTGACTCATTGCAAAAAAAATGATTAAATACGGACACACTAATAGTCATACATATGTATCATTAACATTTTATCTCTAACCACATCCCTTTTTCTTAATTTCTTAATCATGTGTGTCAGATTTCTTTGAATTTGGTTCTATCATTTGAATGTCAGGTCATCCTTCTGGTATAAACCACATCCAAAATGCATTTTCAATGATTTTTCCTTTAGGTTTATTAAAGTTTGATGAGGTTATAATGACAATTGCAAAAAAAAATTAAATGTGTGGTCCTTTTGAAGTTTAAGATCTTAAACTCCCCTGCTTACCACCTCTTATGGTTATCTCACTCATACTTAATTTTCTTTCATCTTTTAAAAAATCAACAGGATTAAATTTGTTTTCATAGATAAAATGCTCTTTCAAGTTCAAATTTTATGTATTTTTGTAATATTTACTTGTTTATTTAATCACTGTCTTAGTATAACTGTCACAAGCATTGGGAACAAATGCAACTGATACTTGGTAAAGATACAACTTACTTGCTGGGGTTAAAACCACAGTGAGCTACCATATCATGTCCGTGAGAATGGCACATATTAAAAAGACCTCCAACAACAAGGGCTGGTGAGAATATGGAGAAAGAGGAATCTTGTTACACTGTTGGTGGGAATATAAACTAGTGCAACTATTGTGGAAGGCAATCTGGAATTACCTTAAAACACTAAAAATGGGAATACCGTATAAGTCAGCAATCCCACTCTTGGGCATCTATCTAAAGATTGTGAAATCATCAACAGAAAAACCCATGTGTTTCCCACGTTCACAGCAGCATTATTTATGGTAGCTTGGGCATGGCTGCAACCTAAATGTCCATCATTATATGACAGGATCAAGAAGATGTGGGATATCCACACTTTGCAGTACTAGTCGGTCATAAGGATGAAATGCAGCCATGTCAACAAAATGGAGGGGGTTCGAGAGAATTTTATGTCGTAAAGGAAGTTAGAACAACAAAAACAAATGGAATATCTACACAGCAGATTATTTGATTACGCAAAATACTTTCAAAAGCCGGTAGATAGCACTAAACAGAGACTAAGAAGGAAGAGGACTAAAGGGATGGAAGGGATGGTGGTAAGGAAAAAAAAAAAAGATGAGATGTAGAATGAACAAGGTAAGCCTTGTGGAAATGGTGCCTGGTACAGACTCAGATGTGTGTGTTTGTGTGTGTGTGTGTGTGTGTGTGTGTGTGTGTGTGTGTGTGTGTGTGTTGGGTATGGGTAGATAGATGGATATGTAGATTTCCTACCTTTGTCTACTGAAGAGGCCAAGAAGCAAAAGCCAAAAAAGCCAAAAAACGCTAACAGTTCCCCTGCTGGGAGCTGTGGTGGTTCACCAGGTTAGCTGAAGGCTTTCCGCCCGCCCTGGACCGTGGGCACATTATTGGCAGAGAGAATGGATAGCGTTTATTCCTCCTCCTGGTTAAGAGGACGTTTGTAGGGAAAATTCTACATACTATTGAGTTATATTTGCTATTGCATATGTAGGATTTTTGTGTCTTTTCAAATTAGTATCGCTTTTAGGTTGTTTTTCTTAGCATTTGATCAAATATTTCATAAAATATTTTTTTGAGGTGTACTCTCATTTTATGTGCTCTTGAACAGTGTATGTCATGAGAGTTAATATTTCTTAAATATACTTCAGTTGCTCTTTATGAATTTCAATTACACCAGGTGGAAATTTTATGAGATGAACATTTTAATAGTCTTGCTTTATGTACAAAATGTGTAATAACATGAGATTCAATCTAAATTTAAAATATGGTTACTAGTAATGTAATTTAAAAGGTAGAGGCCAAGTGAATTGCATTTTTGGTCTAGCTACTAAATAGGATACCCATCATCTTATTTGAAAATGATATTATTTTGGGTGAGTTCTGAATTAGAGCTTTTTAGGAATCCATGTCTTGTATAATTGTATAAGATTATACAAGATCTTAAAAAAGTCCAGATCTACTCTGGACTTTTTTGTAAAAAAAAAAAAAAAAAGTGCTTTTGGGGGGAGTTGATTCTTTGATTATTTCCTACTTATTCTTTCAATTTGGTAGCTCCAGGTATTGTCTATTATATTAGTTTGGATCTGTACATATTCTTGCTCTAAAAGAAAATGTTTCATTATCTGTTCTGTTTTCATCCTTGTTTCTAATTTTGCAGATTTTCATCCTTGTTTCTAATTTTGCAGATTTCTTTATTAAGCTTTGTAGACTTTCATTTATTTTATAGTTGTTTTTCATCTAAAGAACCAGCTCTTTTAAAATTCTGTTAGGTTGGTCTTTTTATTTTATTCTAGACTCAGTCATTTTAAAGTTCTCTTTCTCTGGAATTTCTAGTAAATATATTTTGGATCTCTTGGGCTCCCCCTCTGCTTAAGTTTTTTTTTAAAGGAGGAATTTGTCTATATTTTCTTCTAAATATTCTAAAATTTTACTTTTCACATTTAAGTCCTTTTACTTTTGGAAGTTGTGTGTGTGTGTGCAAAGTTGAGGTAGAGACTGACTTTCTTTTTTCCCATATAGTTAACCAATGGATCCATGTAATCATAGAATGCCCTCTCCTTTTCCATTAATCCGTGTTGATAACTGTATCATGTATTAGGTTTCCATGTAAGTGTAGCCCTGTGAGTGCTCATATTTTGTTCTATTGGTCTATTTGTCTTTCCCTAAGGGACTTGTCTTCTTATAGAAGCTTTATAATAAGTTGGCTATCTAGTGAAGGAAATATCCTACCCTCTTAATTCTCAGGAGTGACGTTGCTATTCTCATCCCTTGCTTTTCCATCTCAAGTTTAATGAGATTGTAGCTTTTTTTGTAAAACCTGATCACTTTAATGTTTTGTTTTGCAATAGAATGTATAGTTCTCTTGATGATGGCAGACATGTAAGACTGTTTGGTAGTATTCACACTGGTTTTCCTAGCACTGGTTTTCCTGATTGGTGTATAGTCTTCAATAATTATAAGGAGTTGCTTGTATGAAACTGCTGTCAGAACAGTAAGACTGCATTTATATACCCCTCATTTCAGGATTGTTGGTAACCTGGGCTTGTTACCCCAAATAACCTTCCTCCTGTGTCACAAGGCCCAACTTGCTCATGTTCACTTCCGTGACGGTCCCTTTGGTAATAACGCCCAAAGCTGTATGTAGCGGGGATGAGGGATTCTTCTTTACTCCAAGTATTGGCAGCAAAAGTTGGCTTTCCATTCAGGATGTGTGACATGGGCCTATTTGAAATGTAAACCATTGGCCTAAGGAATCTTTCATATTTAGGCGGTTTTCCTGTAAATCTGTCTCCAACAAAGCAGACTTTCATGACTGTCTTTTTCCATACTTTCTTCCTTCTTTTTCCTGTTCAAATATAACTTCTTATACTTTCATTTCTCTCTGCACACAAACTTTGGGCAGAGGGACTTCCCAGTTTCTTGCTTTCTCTTTTCATTTTTGTTTAATCACATTGGAAAGTACTCCAGCTTGGGACTGTTCCTCACGGTCCAGCAGATATGAAGGGATGGCTTCTTTTGCTGGGTGTTTCTTGATTATCTTTTTCATTTGTGTTTTCTCAGTAAGGCACTGTTTATGGTAGAGCTTAGCTTTCAGACCATCTTTTTTGTCTTTGAACATTTTTGAGCCTCTGGCCTGCCTTCTTTCTTTTTCTCACGGTGATCCAAACAACATTCATAGCATTTGTGATAAAACTCAATACATTTGTTTTCATGGCATGGTGAAGGCCACTGAGGGTCTTCACTTGTATTTTTAAAGGTACATCTTATGATTATTTTTTTGCTCATATGGAAATGAAATTAATTCTGATTTGCTGATCTTTTATCCAGAAATGTTCTTAAACTCTCTAATTCTTTGTACAGATTTGAGGATTCTTCTGGGTTTTCTGTGACCAATCATATAGTTTGTGATTAATCACAAATTTCATTCTTCAGTGTATTTCTCCTTTCTTCCTTTCTTTTTAAAAATCATTTCCTTTTCATGTCTTATTGCACTGGCTAGGACTTTCAGTTTAATATCTAATGTAACTGAGAATAGAGAGTACTCTGATCTGTTTCTAATTTAAAAGTAATTATTTTTATGTCTCACCACCGAGTATAAAATTTATCAGGTGAACAACTAATAGCTAAGAGTTTTTATCATGAATGATGCTAAATTTTATTGACAAGTAAAGAACTTTTTGTATTTGGTGAGGTGATCTTATGATTTCTTTATCTGTTAATGCAGTGACCTACATTAATAGATTTCTTAAATGTTGAAATAACTTTGATTTCTGAAACAATCTACCTTGATCACGGTAACTTATCTTTTTTCTGAATTGCTGGATTCGTTTTGCAAACATTTGGATTATAAATTTTTTTTGCATCAATTTTTATCAGTGGTAATGGTCTGAAGTTTCTTTTTCTGAGACTATTCATTTCAGGGTTTGATATCTAAATAATACTGATTTAATAAAACGACTTGGAGCATCTGTGCTCTTTTACCAGTCTCTGAATGAATGACAAAAGATTGACATCTTTTGTTTGAATGTTTGGTAGATTCATTTATAAAACTCTCTAGAATTTGTATTCTTCTTGGGAATATTTTAAACTGCTGATGCAATTTAAAAAGTGTTTATAGGACCTTTGAGATTTTTCTGTTTCTATGTGAGTTACTTTTGGTGATTTATATTTTATAGGAACTTACCCATTTCTTTCTAAAAATTATCTACGATAATTTTTCTTTCCAACATTTTCCATAACAACCTTTTACTTTTTCAAAAAAAATTTTCTTTTCTATCTAATTATGTCCCTGTTCATTCCTAAGACTATGTTTCATTATTCCTGTTAGATTTTAAAAATCTTTTTAAGGAACCAATTTTTAACTCTGTTGACCTTCTATTGTTTCCTAGTTTATTAAATTTATTATTTCTTTCCATCTATTTTTTGGGGGAGGTTATTATTATTTTACTTTTTTTTAAAGTGCTAGCCCTACTTCATTAATTTAAGCTGTTTAATTGTAATTATATTTAATATTTAATAATACTTAACTTATTAAAAGATTAATTACATTTAAAAAATTTTCCCTAGTTCATTAATTTCCTCTTTTTCTAATATAAGCATATGAGGCTATAAAATTCCCTCTAAGTACTGCTTTATGTATCCTGCAGGTTTTACTAAGTGGTATTTTTGTTATTTTTCAGTTCTGAGTACTTTATGATTTCAGTTATGTTTCTTTTTGACACCTGAATTGTTTAAAAGTATGATTTAGAAGTTCCTAACCTATGTTTTAAGTTAACTTTTTGTTAACTTAAAACTTTCTAACTTCCCTGTACTATGGTTGGGCGAAGGTGGATTGTGTGTAATTTTTCCTGAACTTGCTTTGTGGCCAAGCACATGATCAGTTTTTATGACTGTCCTTTATGCTTGAAAAGATCACGTATTCTCCAAATGTGTTTTACATATTACATGTCCATTTAGATCAGACTTGTTAATTGTGTCATTCAAATATATTTTTCTTCCAATTTTTGTGTTTGGTTTATCCATTTCTAAGAGATATATTAAAATACCCTGCTTATAATTTGCCTACTTTTCCTTTATATATTTGATTTTTGGCAGAAACAAGTTTAGAATTCTTTTATCGCCCTAGGCAATTGATCTTTTGACAATATATAGTGTGCCCTCATTCTGTCTTTTAAATGTTCTACTGATGGGTTTTGCTTTAAAAGTTTTGTCTCACATTGATATGCAATAGCTGTACCAGCTTTCTTTTGGGTAGTGTTTTCCTAGTATATCTTTTCCTACTTTTACTTTTAATTTTTCTGTGACTTTATACTTTAGATGTCTCTGGTGAACAGCAGATAGATGGATTCTATTTTATTTTCTTCTTTAATACATTCTGAAAATATTTTTCTCTTAACTAAAGAGTTGGAGAGTCTAATATATTAATTGTGCTTACTGGTATATTTGGATTTATTTCTCCCATCTGAATTTATGTGTTTATCAGTTCTGCTCTTTTCTTTTTTCCTCATTTTCTTTCTTTCTTTTTTTTTTTTGATTGAAACATCCACACCTCCCCCAACCCCCTTCATTCCTTCTTTCATCTTCTGTTTCAAGACTATAGATTGTTTCTCTTCCTTTAGTGATTAATATAGAAACTTCAACTTGCTTATTTCATTTCTTAAGGCCTAAATTTAATTGGTATTTGTAACCTCTTCCAGACTATTACAGGGAACTTAGAATGCTTTAGTTCTAAGTACTTACCAATACACAAACATTTATTCAATATTTTAGCTCAAACTTTATAAATTATGTTTTTAAAGCAATAATGCTTTTCAAATAATCTTTTTTTTTCCTTTTAGCTATACATACATTTATTGTTTCATTTTTATAGTACTTTTCTTCCTCCTGGGATCATCTTTTGTAGTAAAGCCTATAGAAATTCTTATAATAAGGATCAGTTCATTGTAAACTTTGTCACTTTTAAATTATTATTTGAAAATATTTTATTTTCACCTATATTTTGGAAATATTAGTTTCACTGACCTTATTTTCTGTTGGCACTTCATTTATTTCACTGTCTTCTGGCTTCCATTATGCCAATGCCATTGCCTTGCTGAATCTAAGAACTACTTTTTACCCTATTTTTAATTAGTTCTGGATAATCCTTAACCATTCTTTCTATCATTTTCTTCTGGAATTCTGAGGAGTTATATGATGAACTTTCTCTAGCCTCTATATCTGTTAGAGTTTCATATTGTTAGTTTTTTTTTTTTTTGCATGTGTGGTGCACCCTAATTTCTGATGATAAGTCTTCTACTTCACTAAGTCTTTAGATCCAATCACTATCTAACTTCATCTATTGAGTTTCTAGTCTTAAGTATTTTATTTTTATTGCTAAAACCTTTCTTCCCCAAATCAGCTTGTTATTTTTGAAAATCTTTTGTTCCTTTGACATATTTTTAATGCCCTTTATTTTTTTAAGTTTTTTTTTTCTTAAAGTCCTATTTCTGATGATTCTCCTTTTTGTAGCCCTAGGAGATCTGATCTGCAGTTGGTGTTTCTAGCTGACTCTTGCTTATGGTGTCTTATTCCTTATGTGTTTAACTATTTTTGATTGTGAACTCATGTGTCTTGGAACTTTATCTGAGAATTTTTTGAGGCCTGGATGAAAGTTCCATTCTTCCAGAGAGGACATGTGTTTACTTTTACCAGATGCCTGGAGACACTGCAAACCCAGATTCACTTAAAACTAAATGTTTGGCTTGGGGTTTTTTGGGTTCCACAGTTAGTTTTCATTTTGACTTCTTATTTCTTTGGATTTTGCTTTCTCATTTGCCCCCAAGGATTTTCTTTACATTCCCATTGGCTTAGTCAAGCACTTGATTTAAAGCTGTCTTATGTGTTCATTTAGGTGTTCGTAGTTAGAGGGTTTCTGTGGCCTTCCAGTTTGTCATTTTGTCTGAAATCAATGTCTTTCTTATAGTTTTAAATTTGACAGTCATGTTTGTCTTCAGGCAGGTTATATTTCCTTCAAGAGTACATACTTTAACTTCTGTTTGTGGTCTCCTCTTAAGACTTCCTAGAAGGAAAAATTACTCTCTTAGTCAACTCTTTAGCATAGGAAGACACTTGTTTTAGTCCACATTTTGCTCCCCTTCTTTTGAAACTTAATCTCTTTTTATTGTCTGTCCTTACAGAAGAAAAAAGTCCTTGCTTATTAAATACTGGGAGCAAAATGGCTTCTGTCCATTAGTATGGGTCCCCTTGTGATAGCAAACTCAGACAAAAGGAAGAAGGAAGCAGGAAAGAATTTAAAGTTGCTATAATTTTACTTTGTCAGTTAGAAATCCAGCAGGCTGGAAGAAGTAAGAAGGAAAGCAGGTTTAGAGGGTTTGCTGTTGCGCTATGGCATTTGCCTCATGTTTGTTGTGGCAGTTAGAAGTTAGCTGGCCAGGAGGGGTGCAGCCCAACCTGTGGACTCTTGTGTAGGAGTTTCTGACATAGAGGAGAGCTGACTGTTTCTCAACAGGCACACCAGGCAGGGGTGTTCATTAGGGAAATTTCTATAGTCTTGGCTGGGTAGATGTTCAACCATGTGGGCTTAGACTCCTGACGGGTCAGTTTTCTAGGGCTGGATGCATATTATTTAAGTCTCTAAACTGAGGTTTCCAGTTCATGAAATTACAGTGAGAAAAACTTGTGCCTAGAGGATGTGACTTTGGATTGTGGTCTAGCCTATGGTCTCTCTATAGGCACAGCAATTGGGAAGCCAAGTCGTGACTGGAGATGAATGAGAAATCAGAATGAGGAGAGTTTTGTGATTGAAGTTCAGTGGCAGCTGACTAAGGCTAATCTGTCTCCAAGGTTGGGCAGTGTTAGTCCCTACGCCCATGTACCCTCTCCACAGATGGTGCTGGTTTACCAACTATCCATGGCCAGCCTTTAATCCTCTTCTGTTTCCAGGACTGACTAGTTCCTTTCTCTTTTTCTCCCATGGATAGATTCTTTCCCATGGATAGGTGGTGCAATGCAATCTGTCCACTTAGGGATAAGGTTATGAGGGGGCCACTCTTACCCTTTGAGGTGATTCTGCCTCTCCTTGCTCTGAGCCACTATGCATTGATTTTGTGGTCTAATTCTCCAAGGGCAGCCCCATTTCTCTTAATTTCAAGTTTTGAGGGGCATGCCTCATTGCAGCTCCTGAGTACTGACAACAATTTATCCAAAGACTTTGAAGCAAAGGTTTTGTGAGCAAAGGAATCAATTACAGGGTGTGGCTCCCAAGTGAGGAAGCATTTCCAGAAGGAATCCAAGGCAGTTTGTCTCAGAATTTTATGGTCACACCTCCGAATGAGAGAGTATTTTAACTTGAATAACATTAATGGCTTTACCTGTACTTTTGTATATATCAGATGTGCTAATTAGGAAGATACTTATCTTCTCCTTGAACTAGGTTTCCTAAGGGCATGTATTTGGCAATATTGGTTTAGCAAGAATTACTATATGTGCTTGAAAGTAACAAAACTGTACTTCTTTTAAAATCTCTCTGGTTCAGATGTGTTGCCAATGCAGCCTGGCCGCCCCCCACTCCCATTAGTTCTGATTAGGGAGGTTTGATGCCTGTCACTGCATGTAATCTGGACCTTCCTTTGTGAGTCATTCCTTCTCTCATTTTCTCAGAGCAAATACAAATCGCCCATCAAATGACAAGTGAAGGCACAGGGGAGGCAAAGGGAGGGAAATCAGAGCCGAAATCTGTTAGCTATTTGGAGTAATTGGTTATTTGCTGTGTTTGCTGGTTGGGAAGCAGAGCACATACTTTACGGTCTCTCCTGTTACGGGGGCTGGAGTCACCCGCCGATATTGGATCCTCGTTGCCGGAGCCCTTGGCTCCGGGCGCCTTTCCCCTGCTTGGCATTCCTGTGGTCTCCTCGGGGGTGCACCCCTCCTCCCTCGATGCACACTGCAGGGGGGACAGCCCAGGGTGAAACTTGTCTGGCAAACTCCAGGCCTCGTCAGGGAGGAGGAGGCCCCAGCCCCCTCCAAACAGCCCATCTTAGCTAGAGCCAGCCATACACCCTCTTCCCAAGGGATCTTCCCTGGGCCCACCAGGGACCTGTTTTCCAATCCAGACAAAAAGTTTCATTTCTTCCCAGAGGGGAATTCTCAACTCTCCTTGGAAACCTACAGAACAGGAAGTTCTCTCTGAGGTCTGATTTAATACCTTCCTGCCCCTATTGGCTGTGTCCCCGTCCCCCTCCTCCTGCCCGCTAGCCTGGGTCAAGACAGTGCTTGGAACTTGGGGCAGGGCTCACTGCTGAGGCCAGAGCCCTGAGGATGCTCGCAAAGTTTTATTAGCCCACCCAGTGTCTTTAACACCTTTGCTACATTCACTGAGGTGTGGGGAAACCAGGCTGAATTAGCAGTGCGTTCAAAATATAAAATATTTGAAAAGCAATGTGATTTTTTGTATGAAAATGCACACAGTAACTAGAACATAGGTTGACTTTGGCACATAGTAGGCGCCCCCCAAATACTTTCTAAATTAAATTTCAGATAACTAAGATTAGTGTCTGTAGTTTGATGAATGCTTCTGCAGTCCTGGGAAGGCCTTCAAAAATAGTTTTTCTCTTAAGTAGATTGTTGGAACTCTTGCGAAGCAAAATTGTCTATATAAGCAGAATAAAGGTAAGGCAGGCGTTTGCCCAGGCCTCATTGGAATCATCACAAATTCTGAATGAGTGATATCTCACTGCTTTCTTCATAGGTTTAAAGATTCTGATGGGGATCTTCTTTCATTCCATCTACTGGACAGATTCTATTCCTTCCGATTTTCTGCATGGGTACCTGTGGCCATGGTGTTAGTCCTCGAAGGACCAAATCACAGGCCCACATGTTGCCCGTAGGTTCCTGAATTGGGAAAGGGCCAGCAAGCTGATGTTCCCCACAGTCCCCCCAACCCTGTGGGTCCCCCATCTGGAACAGGCCAATAGTCAAATTATGAGGTCCTGACCCTTCTGTGTTCACCATCTGCTTGACTTTGCTAGATATCAGGCACACTTATTCCCTGGGCCTTTTGGAAGCAATTCAGCATTTTGGTTAAAGGTCTTCCCTCCCTCCCACCTCTGCAGGTCCAGCCTGAACTCAGAGTAATGATTCCTCTGACAGACACAGAGGCAGGACTGTAGGGAGTGTCAACAAGAGGTTGAACGACCAGTGTTCCACTTGTGGAAATAATTAAGTGATTTTTGTTATGAGTGTGTAGAGTTCTGCTGAATCAACATGGTAGCTGGCTGTGGGTATATGTTTGTGTGGTTTGGGGGGGCGTGAAAGGTTCAGTATGCATGGGGTGGGGTAGGTTTGAAATTGGGGTGTTTGCATGTCTGGGAGTTTGTCTGGTCTCGTGCAGGCACGAGTACTTGCTTGTTACATCTGTGCTTGTATTAGTGTGTGCATGGACAAATGGTCTCAGTTTGTTAAGCCTCAGGACATTAATTAAAGAATTATTCCAGTTAATGCAGAGGTTGAGCTATGGAACCACAGTCCTGGGAATCAAACTGATGATGATGGCAGTATCAGCAAGAGCATTTATCATGGCGAAGGTTACTGGTCACAAAATTCCCAAACATCAACTCAGAGCCCCATAATAACCCGAGACTCACATTATTGTGACTACTATCTTGATGATAACGATTTGTACTGAGAAATTAGTTTCCATGCACTTAGAATATCTAGTTCCATGCACTTAGAATATCTAGTTCTGGGTTGACATAGGCAAGGAAGCTGCTTAAAATTATTAAAGGAAAATGGACTCTTTTTAGAGGTGGGTGTGTAGTTCCACAGAGTGACCCAAGGTTTGACATTATAACCTTTATGATAAGTGAATTCGACCAGAAACTTTTTTCTTTGATATAAATGGTCATTCTGGGGTGAGACCGCAAGTGACCTCCCACTCTATCCCCTTTCCTTACTTCACAGAAGGCAGGCTTAGATTTATTGGTGTCAATTTTGCTGTCTATTTTTATGAAGTGTATTAGGCCACTAAATGAAAATGGGAGATTAAACGTCGGGAATGTGCCGTGCTGATTTGGGTCTTCGGAGGGATTAGGGTGCCCATTAGACTGGATCAGAGCTAGAGAAGCATATCTTTGTTACATGGCTCTGGTTGCTCAGGAACTGAATGTTGGCTATTAGCTGAAATTGGAGAGGCAGCCAGTCCGTGCCTTGATCAAACTTGTTGCTTGGCTGGCTGAATGCTGCGGGGCCTTGAACCCAGGGCACAGGGACATAAAATTTTAGCAGCCAGACTTGTTGCTAAAGCCTGAGGTGATACTTCAACAATCACACTTGCATTTGCTTCTCCTCCTTGCCCTAGTCCAAGATTGGAGGCTTAACTATTGCAGAATGAGGTCAAGAACACACTCAGAACTAGAGAACATACGACCATTTCCCTTTTGGGACTTTGGATTATGGGATTCCACTAACATCAGAGGATTGGTTGGCCTTGGTGCATCTGGGTTAAGACATGGGAGAACTGTCCTGTTTGTGTAGGGCTTGTGTAGGGCTGTGCTAACTTATTCTTGGACTTCCTGAAGAAAAGCAGGAAGAAGTGGGCTTGAAATAGCTCCATCAGAAGCCAGATTAGTGAAATAGCAGGAATGATATTTTCAAGTCACATCTGTGAGTGTGTTAAAAATATAACTTTATTTTTCTGTAATTCAACTCCATCTCTCTTTCAAGCTAACATTTTTCCTGGTGGCAGAAAATCCTGCTATTCCTCAACAGTTTAGGTTTAAGCTTAGTCAGTTTTGGGTTTTCTTCCTTGTCCTCACCCCAAGGAGGCAGCTAAATTCTGGGTTGGGTTTCCACAGTGTTATGCCCTCCACAGGGAGGGACCTAGCCTTGTCTGCCCTGGATCTATAGCTCCATTGATTGTCCAGACAACATCTCCTTCTCTTGGCCACAAGATCCTTCCAGATCCTGTGGCATGTGCTCTCTCTCTCCTTAACTCTCTAGTCCTGGCGAGCGTGGTAGAATTTGGCAGTTCTTCATGCTACTCTCCAGTCTATGGGAAACACAGAGGGCTCCCGCCAGGCTCTCTGTCTCAGGATACCCAGGCAGCTATCATGTATCGAGTGCCCCATGTCCCAATTCCTCTGCCAACTTCTGGGTGGGTACTGCTTGCCAGATCCTCAAAGTTATGGAAGGGTCTCTTCATAGATACTTTGGTGCTAACCTGAGGGACAGGCTGTGGTGCCTTATCAGAAAGCTTCACAATTCTCTAGTCTTGCTTCCTCTCCCCGCTACACTCTCATCTCCTCTATATGTGGTTGGAAAACTGGCGGTACAGAACATTCTCTTTAAATGGTTTTTTAAATGGCACACTATCTGCTTTTAGAAATTTAAAGGCTAAGGGTCCCACGCCCCCCTTTACTGCCTCCACTAATCTGAGGGTATTCATACAGCCATTAGATATTTACTGAACTCCAAATCTGTGCCAGATCATGTTCTAAGTACTGGGGATATGGTGTTAAAAAGATAAAGATCTCTGCCTTCATGGGGAAGGAGACACAATAAACGAATTCCTAAGCAAACTCTATGAAAAACCAGATGGTGATAATTGTTAGGGACAATAAGCAAGGAAAGGGTGTTGTGATTTAATATATGGTGAATAAGGAGAGTAAAACAGTTACATTTTCATTAAGATTTGAAGGAGGTGTAGTGACCCAGGGATCTATCGGAGGACTAGAGTTCCAGCGTGGGGGGAAGATGAGGGCGCAGGAAGGGCTTTCTGACCAGAGCAGTGTAAATAAGGAAGAAAGTGGGTGGATGAGAGATCAGGGAGGTGTGAGATCGCTGGCGCTGATGAAAGAGCTTCAGCTTTATTCTGAGTGAGCTGGAAAATCATTGGAGTCATTAGCGCTGAGGGGTGACGTGTTCTGAGGCGTGTGGCTGTTGCGGTGAGAATAGATTTGAGACAGGTGTGAAAGCAAGGAGGCCAGTGGGAAGCCTGGGGCAGTAATCTAGGTGTGAAGTCATGGGGGCTGGACCAGGGAGGTAATGATAGCAGAGAAGTGATGGGGTTCTGAATACATGCTGAAGGTGGCAACCACAGGGTTTGCTGGTGTGTTGAAAGCGGGGCATGAGGAACAGAGTTAAAGGTGACAGTAGGGTTTTTGGCTTCAGCATCTGGAAGGAAGGAGTTGTCATTCACTTCTGTGAGGAAGACTGTAAGTGTGGGATGATCAGGAACTGGATCTGGACGTGGCACATTTGAGAAGCTTGTGAGCTGGTTCAGTGTTAAATAGATGTCAAATGAGCAACTGGAGTTCAGAGGAGTCGTATGGGTAGAGAGAGCTCAGCTCTTTCTCAGCGTGGGCCTCACCTGCATCTACGTTATGTGAAGATGTAGCATCAGAGGAGAACCCCGGGGTGGGGGGTGGGAGCAGATGGGGAGAAGTCCAGTCCCCATCACACCCAGATGATTCAAGGGTGTCAAGGAGGACTTAGCGAAGACGGAGAAGATGTGGCCAGGGAAGCGGGAGACCACTACTGTGGTGTTCTGAGGGCCCAGGGGACATTTTTCTTCAAGGCTAGAAGGATGACCGCCTGTCAGACACTGTTGCTGCATTGATTCTAGAGGCCTGAGTCATGGGTGACCCTGACAAATGTGTCTCAGAAGAGTAGGGAGAATGGAAAAATAGGAATTAGGGACAAGGGTTGATCCCCTTTTCAAGAGGTTTTTCTGTTAAAGGATGAAAGAAATGAGGTGGAAACCAAAGAGGAAGTATGATTAGCAAATTAAAATGAGTGATGGGAGCCTCCCTGGTGGCGCAGCGGGTGAGTGCTGCGCTGTGGAGCTGTCAGCCGCCGCGTTGCGAGTTGGACGCCCAGCCGGGGAGAGTCCCACATGGTGCAGCAGACCTCTTCTGCCTTGCCCGCTGCTCCCCTCAGCAGTGTATTTCTGATCTGCCTGTTCTGCTCCCCACTCTGTCTCTGGTGAACCCTCTCGCCGCCCCACACCTCTGGCCTGCACCCCAGCTTGTATGTATAAATAAATAAATCTTTAAAAAAAATAAAATAAAAAGAGTGATGGGGCACTGGTGTCACCTGATTGCATGCTGCTGGGAGTGACCCAGCAGAGAGGGAATTCTGGTGACTCTGGGAGAGTGAGGAGAATCATGGAGGGATGACCTTGAGTAGGGCATGGGACCTGGGGTGCCAGTGCAGGGGTAGCTTTGAGTTAGGGTGCACACAGAGCACCCTCTGTATATGAGGGAAGGTAGAACGTGGTCTCTTCTGATTGCTTCCCTCTTCTAAGAGAAAGAGGAAGCTGGGTCCCTGGCCAAGACATGCTGGAGAGGATGTGCAGGAGGTGTGAGGAGCAAGGAGAAGGTGTGGGATGGTGGTGTTAGCAGAGGGGAAGTTGAAGGACTGAGAAGTTGAGGTGGGTGGATGGGCAGCATTGCAGCCCCTGCCAGGCGCCGACACAACCCGCAGAGAGTCTGGCAGCGGCTTGCTCTTCCACGCCCACCCCGCCTGGTTGCATGGGCCGATGTACGGCAGGGGAAGAGCTGGAGTTAAGCCCAAGTTGGGTTGTCCATAAGTACGATGGATCGAGATTAAAGTGAGGGAATTTAGAGGTGGGGAGGGATTGTTAGTTTGTTGCTTATGGCTCTGCTGAGTGTATAATTTCTGTCAAGGGTGAGGTGATTAGAAGGGGATTTACCTGTAGAAACAGGGAGAAAAGGGCACAGAAGTCACTGAGCAGAAGACCACTTGGTGCCACCAGGAGCCAGGAAGGTGACCAGGCCGCTCTCCTCACGGGCAGGGGGTCCACATAGGGAGAGCCAGCCACGGCTGGGCTTGGAGGGAGGAGGACATGGCAACTGAGAGGGGTGGCGGGGGACAGCTGTGTAAGTAGGGTTTGGGTCCTTTAGGGTGATCAATTTCTTATTTCAAAAAAATAACTCATTTTTCTGAATGAATACTTCAGATTCCTACTTTTGTTCTCTTGTTTAGAAACAAGACACTCCTATTTCATCATTAGTTCTTTTTCATTTTAACAGCTTTATTGAGATAATCCACAAAAACACAAGTTCCTATTTTAAGTGTATAATTCAATGTTTTTTAGTGTATTAAAGGAGTTGTGCAACCATCACCATAATCAATTTTAGTATATTTTCATCACTCCAAAAACAAACCCTGGAACCCAAGAGCAGTTCTCCTCCATTTCCTCCCGCCACTCTCAGCCCCAGGCAACCACTAATCTACTTTTTGTCTCAATAGCTTTGCCTATTCTGGGCATTTCATATAAATGGAATCATACACTATGTGGTCTTTGCAACTCACTTCTCTGACTTTTCTTCAAGTCTCATCTGCGCTGTGGCCTATGTCACCACCCCGTGCTCTTCCTACTTGGTGACATGCCTCGCATGGCTAGGTCACATTTGCTTTGCCATTCATTGCTCGATGAACATTTGGTTTGCTTCCACTTTTTTTTTTTAAGATTTATTTTTGTTTAGTTATGCATGCAAGAGCTGGGGTATAGGCCAGAGGTGTGGGGGTGTGTGTGTGAGAGGATTCACCAGAGACAGAGTGGGGAGCAGAACAGGTGGATCTACTGAGATACACTGCTGACAGGAGAAGCAGGCGAGACAGGAGAGGTCTGCTGCGCCATGTGGGGAGCTCCCTGGCCGGGGATCGAACTTGTGTTGCAGTGGCAGTAGTGTGATAGCGCTGAGACTTAACCCCTGTGCCACCAAGGAGACCCTGCTTCTACTTTTTGACTATTAGGAGTAATGCTGCTGTGAACAATCATGCCCAAGTGTTTGTGTGGTTCTACATTTTTGTTTCTCTTAGATATTTAGTTAGAATTGGAATTGCTGGGTCATATGCTAAATCTCTGTTGAACTTTTTTAAATATCAATTTATTTATTCTGTTGAACTTTTTGAGGAGCTATGGCACTTTTCCAAAGTGATTGAACCATTTCACATTCCCACAGGCATGATAGGAAAGTTCTAATTCACTTTGTCTTCAACATTTGTTATTTTTTTTAAAGATTTTTTTTTTTTGAATTTATGCATATAAGAACTGGGCTGTAGACCCGAAGTGGGGGTGGGTGGTGAGAGGGTTCACCAGAGACAGAGTGGGGAGCAGAACAGGCAGATCAACTGAAATACACTGCTGAGGGGAGCAGTGGGCGAGGCAGGAGAGGTCTGTTGCTCCATGTGGGAAGCTCCCCGGCCAGGGATCAAACTCGTGTTGCAGTGGCTGTGGATAGCTTCACTAGGGAGGCCTCTCATCACTTTTTATTATCTGACTTTTTGATTAACTCTTCCAGTGGGTATGTGAAAAGTTTTCTCCTTAGAGTTTTGATCTGCATTTCCTTATGATGTTGATAATTTTTCATGTGTTTACAGCCATTTGTGTGTCTTTGGTGGAGGAATGTCTATTTAAAACCATTGTTCATTTTAAAAAAAATGGTTATTTTTCTTTTTATTAATGAACTGTGTAAGTTCTCTATATATTTTGGCTATAAATCCCTCATCAGATATATAATTTGCAAATATTTTGTTCTGTAAGTTAGGTTTTCACCTTCTTGGTGGTATATTTTGAAGCATCCTGCTATTGCTCTTTGTTTTAAAATCCAAAGTTTTAAAAAATTATTGTATACAAAATATTAAGGAATACAGGAATACAAGGAAAATTTGGACATTTTTGAGTGATGCAAAAAAAAGAATAAATACAACATTTATAATCTTATTCAGTGGTAATTGCTGTGAACATTTAGGGTTTGGTCTGTTCATTAAAATGTAATCACATTATTCATTTTTAACCTTTTATTAATTTCATCAGTTATGAATCGCTTTCAAATAAATAAATGTTTCTACAGCATCATTTTTTATGTTGCATAATATTTAATCATAGGGATATACAATTTACCCAAATAGTTTCTTATTGTTGAACACTTGAGTTGTTTCCAGCTTTTCACTGTTATAAAATGAAGTTAAATCTTTATGCATATTCATGATTCCTTTCTCGGGATAGATTTCTAGAATAGGATTGCTGGATCATTTTTAAGGCTGTGAGAGCATGCAGCCAAATTGCCTTATGGAAAGATTGTAGCTAGTTAAACTCCTAACCACTGATGATAATAGTAATATTATCATAGCACTAACAATAATAATAATAAATACAATCAATAGCATTAAACATTTACATAGCTTTTATGTGCTAGAGACTGTTCTAAGCACCACATATATATAAAGGAATATATCTATAAATGAATATATGTGTCTATATATTCATTTATAAATGAATATACATGTGTCTATATATTCATTTAATTCTAACAATAACTTTATCAAATTGGTACTCTTATTTTTCCATTTTGCAGATAATTGAGGCACAGAGAGGTTAAGCAGTGTTCAAGGTCATACAGCTAGGAGTGGCAGAATTTGAAAACTACTAGTCTGACCTGGTTCCCCACTATCCTGATTTACTGCTTCTTTATATCCATATCACATGAAAATTACTGGCAGAAGCAACCATATATACAAAAATCCAAAAGGGAGAAAGGCTGGTACTATTAAGCACAGTGGTAGCTATTACTTTAACATTCTTTTTACTGCTTAGAGCCTTCCTTTTATTCTTAATCCACTGAGACTTTTATTTAGGAACAAATGAAAAAATTATTATCCCTTCCTTTACTCTTCTTCTTTTCCATGTGTAGATCAGGAGTTGAAAATATTTTCTTAAAGGCCAGACAAAAAGTATTTTAAGTCTGGGGGAAATTGGGAAGGTCTCACTTATGAGTCTGCAACTCTGTTGTATCTGTAAAGCAGCCTCAGACAATGTTAAAATGACAACAACATGTGTCTGGTCAGTGAGTTATAGTTTGAAAATTTCTGTTATAGATGATCGTTTGGGTTTTCTTTCCATATGCACCGGTAGTGAACTACTCTACATTCTGGAAAAATGCTGTTTTACCATGCCAGGGCTACTCTGCAATCTGTTTGTTAGTGTTTTATTTAGGCTTTTTATATCTCTATTCAGGAATGGGGTTAATCTCTCTCTGTCTCTCTGTCTCTGTCTCTCTTTGTCTCTGTCCTATTCTTAGGACAGAGAGTGTGTGTGTGTGTGCGTGCGTGTGTGTGTGTGTGTGCGAGTGTGTGTCAGGCTTCACAAAATTAATGGGGAGACCATCTTTTTTCTATGCCGTGGAACAAAGAATGATTTATTCACTGAAAGACTGATAGAACTTTCCTCCAAAGAAACCATGTGGATCTGATGTCTTTTCTGGAGGTAGTTTTCTGAGATCTGTTCCACTCTCAGGGTTACTGATCTCTTCATGTTTTCTACTACTTTTGAATCAATTTTGACAATTTATAGCTTTTCTAAAAGATTATCTACTTAGATTTTCCAAGGTTTTGTCATTGATTTGGGTGTAGTAAGTCTTAGTAAGTCTGCTAATATTTTTATTTTCTCTATAATAACTTTTTATTTGATCTGTCTCATTGCTAATGGCATTTCTACTTTTTAGTATTAAATTTCATAACTATTGGTCTATGGAAATTTTGCTCTAGGTTTAATGATCAATTGTGATATTCTCCTAGTATATTAATTTCTATTAACCATTTTTAAATTTTAGTTTTTCTGCTTTTATCTTTCTAATTTCTTGTATTATCAGTTTATTTCTTTTCTTTGTTTTTTGTTATTAAAAGCAAGACATTTAAGACTGAATTTTCCTTTGAGTACATACTTAGCTATGACCCACCAATTTTAGAGACCCTAGTTCTTTAATTGTTTGTATTTTCTAAGTATCTGTGATTTTAGTTAGTTTAGATTTAGTTTTGGTTTTAAAACTCTCCAGCAGGGTTCTAAGTGTGTCTTTAAATTTCTAAAAGGTCAGGGTTTTTAATTTTTAAATTTCTTATTAGTATCTAGTTTTATTACGTTATGGTCAAAGAATGCAACTGATACGGATTTTATTTCTTGGACTTTATTGAGATTTGCTTTGTGGCTTAATTTTTTTCTCAGTTCTCCATTGGTGCTGGAACAGAAGGTAGATTTCCTGTTTTTAGATTACCTAATGTTTGTCTACTTAACTGACACTATTAATGTTATTAGTCAGATTCCATCTCCATAGTCTTTTTTTTTTTTAATTTACTTGGGTTATTTCCAAGACTGAGGGAAATGTAAAAACTTTCCCACAGCCATTGTGTCCCTGTCATGTCTTTGTACAATACACCCCGTTGTTGCCTGTTTGTGCCTAAGCTGTAAACCCAGTTCTTTAAGTATCTGGACTGGGGGAAAAAATAAAGATTTAGAAGGAATTAAATAGCTCCACTGAATTCCTTCTAACCATTTTTAGCTCCGTGCACATGTCTGCCTGTGTGTTCATGTGTGTCCTTTGGGGAGTGTATGTGTATGTCAGCATCTGGCTGTCTCTTGGGCATGTCTATGTAGGTATATTCTTTCGTATGCTGATGATTATGTGAGTTTGATAGGTATGTCTGTATTTATTTATTTATTTATTCATCCATAGCATTTTTTTTTCTTTAAAGTGAACTTAAAATTTCAGGGCTAGGCTTGCCTTGCTCTGTGCCGGCTTTTTGTAGAGCTATTATGAGCCAGAAAACGCTGCTACCCCATATGTTAACACACCCGAACCTCTTTTCCTTTCTCCTGGCGGCAGAAGACCCTCCTGGTAAGTTGGTCAGACAAAGACTCTCAGACTTGGCTTGTCTTTGGCCCCTGCCGTCTGTGCTGTGTGCTGGGGACTATGTTCCAGGCATGCAAAGGGTGTTAGGGCCACACTTCCAGCCTGGGTGCAGCTCTGACCCTTGTCCTATCCTGTCCTCATAGTGCCCGTTCAGGTACAGTTGGGTGGCCTCCAGCTTTTGCATACCTTAGTAAGCCAGACTTCCTAAAAGACTGGACGGTGGCTTGCAGGGAGCCACCTGCAAGTCCAGAAACTCCGTGATAGACATTCAGTTCATTTTATAGAATCCGAGCAGGTTCCCGGGAGACCTCCTAGTGCACCCTCTTGTACAGAGGAGGAAAAAGAGTCCCTCGTGGACTTTCTTGACACTTTGTCCTTGGCTCTTCCCACTGAACTGGGTGAACTTTATTGGGGCTGACAGGTGTAGACTAAGTGCTCGGTCCCAGGTGGGGTTGACGGGGAGGCCTGGGGGAGAGTGGCCCTCCCACTTTCAGGGAACTTGCTGATTCCCTGGACAACAGGATACACACACCTGCACATAACACAGCTGGAGGAACACTCTAGACATAAGAACAAAGAGGGCCTGTAGACTTACCAAGTGTAGGTGGACTTAAAATTGGAGAAACCAGTAAGTGCCACAGCAGACCTGTCCACCTTTTCCAACAAATGGCAGTAAGGGGAGGAAGGAAAGGTCAAGAGTGTGTTGTCACATTCTTGTGTTTTCCTTCTTCTTACCCATTTTCTCCCATTTAGTATAGTGTCTTTTGGATACCTAGTATGGTTGTATTTCTAGGACTCTGCTGTGATTTGATTTGACCTTGGGGGAAGTGCTTATCTTTTGCTGGGACTGGGGAGGAAGTCAGGGTAGCTCTTTGGGGCTTGAGCTTTCCTGGGTGTACTACATCTTATTTATAAATAACACATTGTTGACATTTCCCCCCAAAGAGTTGCCCTGTGCACCCTCTGCTTTTAGCCTCAGTATGTCTTTGGAATGCAGGGGTGCCTAAATGATTATGCCCAGTACCCACAGGGAGAAGGGAGATTCCGAGAGCTAAGCAGAGTCACACAATGAATGGGGAGAAGGTAGGACCAAGGCTAGAGTTTCTGCCTCTCAGTTCCAAGCAATTATTAAAACGTCATTCTGCTCTGTGCCACCTTTGCCCCTGCAGAGGTGGGAATTGCAGGCTCTCTGCTTTCCTGAACTCACCCAAAAGGATATCTTTGAAGTCCAAGCCAGCCCTTGCAAGGTGTTTGGTCCAGAAAGGCTTTGCTTGGCAAGTTCTGTTTCTGAGTTGTATCCTTTTTTCTATCCACTCAGGAGGAGGAGTTCATTGATTGGTGGAGCAAATTCTATGCCTCAACAGGGGAGAGGGAAAAGTGTGGCTCCTACTTGGAGAAGGACTTTGACACTCTAAAGGTGAGGCTCTCCAAGATGCTCTTTTACATCTAGTCATCCCTGGACACACGAATGGGTAGTGGGAGACACAATGCAAAGAGAATATATCAATGTATTTATTTTCTTGTTTGGTGCCTAAGGGCTGATGATCTAGATGAACAAATTTGAGGTGAGAAAGGTCATCCAACAGTTTAGAGCAAGAAGTCAATATGGGCTAGCATAACCAAGAAAGCATTTTTGAAAGAATTCTGAGAAATAGTGGCGTATGTATAGGTTAAATAAATGATGTCTGGGATTTCTTTTCAAATGCTGTGCTGCTCCCCAAAGAGAAAAAAGAAAAGTAAGGGGGAAGATAGATGGTGTGGGTGGCTCTCTGATAGATTCTTCAAAATGTTAAAAATTTGTGAAATTGCAAAATACTGAATGTTGGTAAAACTTGGAGATGGATCCTTAAGGGTTTGTTATACTATTGGTCTCTTTTAAAGTTATTTGTAACTTCTAAAATTTGTAGTAGAATAAAAAAAAAATCAAATGGAGAAAGTACCTCTGATTCTTCCCTCCCTATAGGTGGGTAGAAACTAACAAACGTGTATAAAAATATGGTAAATTCTTTTCCTATGAAAAAGGAAAAACCAAAAACCAAAAAGCCAACCAAACAACAATACCAACAAAAAAACAGATGAGCTAGCCAATTTCTGGTATTTTGAAGAAATTCCACAAATACAATTACATTTTTTAAAAGTAAGGTACTTTAAGAAAGATAACTAGAGGTGACTCAAAATCTTTCCCCAAAGGAATTATATAGTGTCCTGAATAGTGTTGCCAGATAAAATTGAGGATGCTTGGTTACACTTGAATTTTGTATACAAAATGAGTAGTAGTTTAGCATAAGTAAGTGTGCCTCAAATTTTGCATGAACTATACCCATGTAACAATTATTTGTGGTTTATAGGAAATTCAAATTTAACTGGTTGTCCTATATTTTCACTTGCTAAAGATGAACAAGAGGTGGGCAAGGCTCAGACACATGGGAGAGGCCCAAGGAACTCCCTGTAGGGGGCTGGATAAATAGGATTTGAAGTTGGCTGGAGAAGTTGATGCCCCTGGCTCTCAGGTGACTCTGCTGGATGAAAGCCTTTGGTGGACACACTGGAAGGTGATTTCATAGGTGGCAAGGTTGTCTCTGATGCACTGGAGACTTCTGGGTGAATTATGGCTACAGATGAGACACAGGCAGCAGCAGTGGCTCCAAAGGCAGCAAGTTCCTCTTTGACTTGGTAGTTGGGTGTGTGAGTTTGGGCAAAGAGACAGAACTATTTGTGTACAAGGAAGAAGGCCCGACACATTAGGTTTGACATATGGTACTGTGGCTTTGCCAAAAAATGAGAAAAACTAAGTAAGAATGAGGACTCCTGCCAGGGTGGCCCATGGCCCTGGCCCCTTTGCTACTCCCTCAGATGCCGGATGCTGAACTGGCACCCAGCCCTTCAACTTGACCTCTCTGAGGAGATTTCTGACAGTATCCAAGTGAAAATGGGCTGTCCAAAACAAAATGCATTCAACCTGTTTCTGAAAGAAAAACCAAAACTGGAAGGAATACTAGTTCTTTAAGGATAAGAAAATAAAGAAACCACTACCACCAATATGAATTAAAAAAAATAGCCTGTAACATTATGGAGAGAATGAAGTACATAATGGGTAAGGAAGAAAACATTTTAGAAATCGCTAGCATGGGGGGAAGAAAAACCAACTCATACGCTCAATAGCAAAAGACAGAAAACAAAAGATATAGCAAGAAAGTATATAAACACAGAAATCATAGAAAAATACAACAGAAAAATAATAAAACACTATTTTTTAATAAATAAAAATAAACTAAATTCTTCTATAGGTTCTAAGGACTCAGATTATATAAAAAATCAAAATTTATACTTTCTCTAAGAGACAATACAAACAATAAACAATACAACTTAGAATGGCTGGACAATAAATATTTTGGCAAAAAAATAAATAAGTACAAACAAAAGAGAATTTAAAGTGAGAAACAAAAGAAACAAAATGGAGTGCATTATATAAGAAATTTTATATATATATATATACACATATATATATCTCAATGAAAAAACTCCTCAATATATATACATAGAACAATAAAACTTAGAACAACTTAAAACAAAAATGGATAAGAATATTTAAACTAATATCTCGCACAAATAAAAACATAAAATGACAGAGGTTAAAGTTGTGGTAGAATTTTAACATACCTCTCTCTTAGACTGACAAAGCAGGCAATAGGTACATAAGGAAATAAAAGATCTGAAATAACATGGGAAATGTTTTTTAAGTTACGTCAAACATTGTAGATTTAAAATAGAGAATAAAAATAAGAAAAAACAGAGAATGCCTTTTTCTCTACTGCTCAGAGAATACTTATAAAATTTGATCACATATTAGTTTAGTAATAAGTTACCAAAAGCAGAAATCACACAAGACAGATGAAAATGTAATAAAATGAAGAATTAATAACAAAAGTTTAACAAAAAGACCAACCACTTGGAAATCTAAAAAGTATTTTATTGGGACTTCCAGTATGAACATGGCTGCGTAAGTCAGCATTTTTCCCCTTTTCTTCTGGAAATCATTCAAACCCACAAACTCCATTTTCAGTAAAAGTTGGAAACAAATAAAACCCGCAGACTCCAAAATACATGTAAGGGCTGTCCAAAGGCAACTGAGATTGGGTAGAAGCCACTCGGCAGTAAATGAAGAGAAGATGCATGAAAATGACGAAAGGTCATAGTGCTAGCAGAAAACCCCATAGTTCCAGATGAAAGAATATTGATAATTATTTGAGACAGGTTATAGGTACTTGGGAGTTTATTACATAGTCTTTTTAGTTTTGGGTATGCCTGAAAATTTTCATAATAGATTGTTAAAAATATAGTTCCTGAAACTAAGATTTCATCATAAAATAGAAAAGTTATATCCCTTATTTACAACAGTAGGTATGAGAACTTCAGAGACAGCTTCAGGTTGGGGACAAGAACCGCTTTGAGCTGGTTGGTTCAGAGAAGCAGAGAAGGTAGAGTTACACAAAAATCATGCAGATGAGCCATATTTGCAGGAAGCAGTCTGCCTGTGTGATGCAAACAAAAGAAGCAACCAGTTTAGAGAAATCCAGCACATATAGTCATAAGTAGTAATGAAAGAAATAGCACAGCATTAATTAGAAAATACTATAAAAGATATAAATCAAGACTTGCCAAATGAAGAGACTAGAATCACCAGAAACATTTTTGCCAAGGAGCAACTGAGATAAAGCAATTTGTTGTGATCTTTTTAGAAAGGAGACATTCTAAATGAATGTAAAGCAGAAATGAAATAATTTAATGATAATGATAAGAGATGAAATATAAGCTGGTAGGATACAGGAAAAAAGGAGAAGAAAGTATGAAATAGGAAGGAGCACAGGACAGAAGGGGCACATTAAAAGATACAGTAGGGGTACAAAGGACAGAAGTAACAGAACACAAAGTAAAATATAAATAAAGAGTTGTAAAAGAATAAAGAGAAAAATGACAGATACAGAAGTCAGGGAAAGGAGATCCAACATTTGCATAATTGGAGTCTCTTAGGAAGACTACCAAAATGATGAGTTAAAACAAGTAAGTACCTACTAGTTTAATAAACTTCACTGAAATGAAAGAATATTTGAATATACATATTATAGAGTCCACTGTATGTAAGGAAAAAACTGAACTGTATTGGTCAACCCTGAGACATTTCTCAGTGGATGTTATTGTACTTTAGAGACAATGAAAGAATTCCTTCCCCAACCAAAAACACATCATCCTTTAAAATAGGAAATACATCAGGGTGGCTTCAATTCCTCTACAGCTACATTTAATATCCAAAGACAGTAAAGCACCATGTGTAAGATCATCAAGGAAAGAAAGGGTCACCCAAGGATTTTATATGCAAAGATGTTTTGTGTTTTATAAGCAGCCTTTTAAGCACAAAGCCTACACCCAGGTGTGCATATCAGGAACTAGGTGGTGGGGTTGCCATGAGCTCAACTTAAGGAACTTCTCCAGGAAGGACTGGAGCTCATCTAGGAGCTCTCACAACTAGGAGAGAACTGGGAAAACCACAACAAAGGGATTGTTTGTGATCATATTTTTACTTAGACTTAAAATGAAAACAAATTAAAGGGTTAGGGTAACAGGACAAAATGTAAATATCATATATACTGAAAATGTAGATGTGATGAAAATGACCAAATATAGGTGAAGGAGGAAAGAGGATGGATAAGAGTAAACATAAGAAAAACAGAATTGAAAGACATTATTTAAAATTGGCAAATCAATTAATGAGCGTATAGGCAAATGATTAGCAACAGTACCAAGGTAAATATTAAGGAGGATAATATTGTGAAAATCCAGTGCAGAGGGAGGAGAGAGAGAGATGAAATTTGATTGTTTTATTATTGCTATAGTAGGGGACTCCTAAACACTGTCTGTAAAGACAGAGAACTGAAAGTATTGCTAATATACTTAAGTTAATAATGATAATATAACATAAACTCATTCTAACTATCAGAAGAACAACACACACATCTCACAGAAAACAGACAATGCAATTAGATAGTTTAAAAAAAATCTATGAAACTAGAAAATGTATAAATACAATTGACTACATAAACATAATGTAAAATCAGATAAAACAAACTATCATATTGATACATATCCTATCAATCACAATTAATTGTAAACTTTAAATTAGATCTTGAAGCAAAATTTAACTCGAAAAGAAAGAGACTCATGAATGTTGAAAATAAAAGATTGGGAATAAGTGTGCCAGGCAAATGCAAATGAAAAGACAGCAGAAATCAATCTTAATATTAGACTAGAGGGAACTTAGGTCCCTCACATCAAATCAAATGAGAATAAGAATGACACTTTTAGTGCTAAATGGTACAATTCCAAGGTATGACAGTTGTAAGGATATTTATAGATGTTTAGTTCAATGGCAGGAGATATGAGGTAGAAACACAGTGGTTGGTAAGGGGAGATTTTAATTTACTTCTCCCACATCACACTAAGTCAAGAGGACAAAAAAATACGAGAGGTTATAGTAGGACATCGTAATTATTAACCTGATTGGATCCTGTAGCCTGAAGAGAGAGACTGCTACTATGGCACAGGAACCATAGTAACTCTTAGCGCAAAGAAAGAAAAACTTAGCACATTTCAAATAGTGGCAACACTACTGACAATGTTTTGTGATTATAATGCCATAAAATTAGAAATTGATAACTACTTCTATCTGGAAAATGTTTAAAAAACCCTCTCTTTTAACAATTCTTGGTGAAAGAGAAAATAAAAACCAAAATCACAGGATATCTGGGAAACAATGAGAAAGTGCTACATATTATTGATAGAATTTACTTGTGATAGCTAAGTCAACATTATGAGGAACTTTATAACCTTAAAAACTTATCTTAATTAAAATGAAAAAATGAAGACTAATTATGCATCAAGTATTAGAAGTGGAACTAATGATGGCTTGCCAAGAAAATGAAAATGAAAACATCATATATCACACCACACACCAAACCAAGTGTTTGCTTGATGAGAGTAAGGCAGTCATAAACAGAGGCAATTTCATATAAATAGTTTATCAGAAAAGTGGGAGCAAAGTAAATAAAGTTTCAATTAAAATAGGACATTCATTTTAGAAAGGAGACAAAATTTTAAGTGACTTGCTTGACCACATGAAAAAGCAAAAGAAGTAAATGAAAAATTAGAACCATCAGAAGAACCCAGTAAGACAGTGGCAATTGTCTAGAGACTCTCGTGGAAGAAAGAGTCACACTTAAAGTACTACCAAAAAGCTAGTTTAAATAGGACTAAACTCAACAATACATGTGGAGGCTCTATGTGGAGATCACTATAAATCATAACACAAAAATCTTGAGTAAATCGAGAATCGGATCATACACCTTGATAAATAAAGCTAATACGCAAGACTCATTTGAAGTTTAATCCAAGTCTAGCAAAAATTCCAAAGGCACATTTGCTTAGAACTGGACTCAAGGTTTTATAATTTCATATGAAAAAATAGTGTAAAAGAATTCCCAAGAAAATTTTAAAAAGGAAAATTTTCACTAGCAAGTAGCAGAATGCATTATGAAGAAGCAGCAATTAAATGTGTTGGTGAAGAATAGATAGGTCAGTAGAACAGAATGGAAAGATCATGAACAAGTGCAAGTAGTGCAGCATTTAATGCATATCACAAACCAATGGAAAGAGGAAAAATTGCTTAAACAAATAGGATGCTTAGATAATTGGTTAACCATTTGAGGGAAAAATAAGTTGAATTCTTACCTCACACCATGTAAATAATGGAGCAATAAAGATTAAATAAAATACTAATACAATAATACATTTAAATCTGGAAGAAAAGAAACATTGAGTGATTAATAATCTTACTGTGAAGTCTAAGCATACTTATAAGGCAGAAACTGTAAAGGAAAAGATGTTTAGATGAGACTATATACAATATTTTGTTCATATCATGAACATAACTGAGAGAAAAATGATGAGCTGGAAGAAAATACTTGTAATGTATTTGATAGAGAAGGGATCCATAACTTGACGTGCCAGGAGGTCTTGCAGAGCACTGGAGAGCAGAAATCGGACATCGACAGATGGAAAAAAGCAAATGACAAGGACAAGCAATTGGCAAAGAGAAAATACAAATGGCTGATAAACCCATACAAATTTCTTTAGAAGTCAAAGAAATGCAAGCTAAAAATTCAGTATACCTTTTCATTGACACCTTTACAAAGTTAAAAATGTGCGCAAGTGTGTAGTGGTGGTGAAGGACTGGAAGGCGGAGACACTTGCACACTGTGCCAGGAAGCTACATTCAGACAGTTTTTCCAGTAGGCGATCTTGCTGCGCACGTCAGCGGGTTAAATGTGCCAACCTTTTGACCAGGAATTTAATTTCTAGTAACTTATCATTGAGATAAATTTAAACAAACGTATAAAGCACATGTACAAGAATATCTGTTGTAGGTTTTTAAAAATAAGATTAAAAAGAACAGAGCTAAAAATCAAATACCTGGGAATAAACCTAACAAAAGAGGTAAAGGACTTATACAAAGAAAACTACAAGACATTGTTAAAAGAAATAAAGGAAGACACAAAAAGATGGAAAGACATCCCCTGCTCATGGATTGGAAGAATCAACATCATCAAAATGGCCATCCTACCAAAAGCAATCTACATATTCAATGCTATTCCGATAAAAATCTCAATGACATTCTTCAAAGAAATAGAACGGATATCGAAGGAATTCATATGGAACCACAAAAAACCCCGAATAGCTAAAGCTATCCTGACTAAAAAGGAGATGAATGGAGGGATTACACTCCCTGACTTCAAACTTTACTACAAAGCCATAATAATTAAAACAGCTTGGTACTGGAGCAAAAACAGACACATGGACCAATGGAACCAAATAGAAAACCCAGAAATAAAACCACATATTTATGGACAACTAATCTTCGACAAAGGAGCAAAGAATATGCAATGGAACAAGATTAGTTT
>PVIJ01014235.1:0-41599 GCA_004024925.1 Scalopus aquaticus | reverse complement strand
AGTATGATCCCCTCTAATTCCATCCATGTCGCTGCAAATTGCATGTGTTTATCTTCTTTCCATGCTGAATAGTATTCCATTGTGTATATGTACCACATCTTCTGGACCCAATCATCTATTTTTGGACATCTGGGTTGCTTCCATACCTTTGCTATTGTGAACAGTGCCGCAATGAACATACGGGTGCATGTATCCTTTCGGATTAGTGTTTTCGTATCCTTTGGGTAAATTCCCAAAAGTGGGATTGCTGGGTCGTATGGAAGCTCCATGTTTAGCAGTATGACTTTTTTCTGAGTTTATTTAAAAAACTTTCTTTGGAAATTTAGAATATTTTGTATTATTAATTATATTTGTACTTATACATTTTTTCAATAAAAAATAACCCCGCTCCCTGTTTCATGGTATCTTTTGATGCTCACTTATTGATGTGATCAATGATTTTATTCTCCTTTGTTAATTTTATCTTTCTGCATTTACTTTAGAAAAACAATAATTGCAAATTTCTATTTTGTCAAAACACATACCACTTCTATATTACTCTACCGCCTTTGTTTTGATCTTTATTTTAGATCTATTACTAAATCTATGGTCTTTTTGCCAATGTAATTTATTTACATGTATTGCTTTGCTTGTTTAAATATTTTAGGCTATGAATTTTCCTCTCATCATTGCTTTAGATGTAGTCAGTTGGATATGTATTTATTCATTACTTTTAGAAATTTGGAGAGTTGGGTTAAGTTTCTTCAGTCTTTTCTTGGTCAGATGGAGTTCATCTTTAAGGAGGGCTAGGGGATATAACATTCCTTCAGTTCTTGTGAGTTTATCGTCTAATTCTGTAGCCTTGATATTTAAAACAGCATGACTGGCTTTTTTATAAAATTATAAAATTATTTGTTCACACTTTTTCTTATTGATCTTCTTATAAATGCAGCTTCACTCTTGCCTTGCTTTACATACTGATTTTGAAAAATTGGGTACCAGTCAAATAATCTTGTCCTTATAAATTTATTTTGGAAGTCCCAAGGCTATTTTTATTTCTAAAATTGAATAATTTTACTAAGATAAATTTTGGAATTGATCTTTTCTTATCAATCTTCCTAGTGTTTAGTTAGCTCATAACGTATATACATAGTGATTTTATTTTTAGAAAGATTTTTTGGTTTATGGTTTAAAATGTCCGCTGTGTTCCACTGTATTGTTCTTCTTTTGGGGCTCATACAAATGTTGACTTTTCATTGACTATTTGTAATTTTCTTTTCTCCCTGATTCACTTTTCTTATTTAAACACTTTGTTGTTTTCCTACTTTTCTTCAATATTTCTCATTAAATTTTCACTCAAATCAATTTTAAATATTTAATAAGCATCATATAAGGGAACATCCTGTTTCTCAAGCTTAAGCAACTTTTATTTTTTTTCTTCATTATCTCCCATTTGGGGTCTTCGATTTTATATTTCTTATTTTATGTGTTTTTTATTTATCTAAGAATTTGTTTGAGGAAAAATTATCCCATTTTGCTTGTGGTGTTACAGTTTTCTTCAGTATATGATTATTTGGGGGAATTTTTACTAGCTGGAACTTTAAATGGAAATTTTCTGTTGTCTTTCCTACTAGCTTTGTATAGAAGCACACTGTACATACAGTATATTTGATTGAATGGCTTGGTTGACTAGAATGGCTTCCCAGATTTCTTGTCTAAGATTGTCATCTCCTGTGAGAGTAGAAGATATTAGTCAGGGTGTGTGTATAGGAAGGGTGTATGTGTGTGGGGGGGCAGTAGAGTGTAGAGAGTTGTGTGTCTTAATTTTTTTTCCTTTTAAAGTATTACCTGTATTATCTGAAGGACCCTAAAGTAACCCTTTTCATTTTTCCTGTTCACCAGTGTCCAAAGGTCAATTTTTCTCTTTTATTCCTCCAGAATGTTTCTGTTTATTTTTAAAAGTTAAGCAAGATATTTTATTCCTATTTACTTACTTAGTAACTGTATTCTTTTATGAGACAAAACAATGGAGCAGACAAAACTAAACCAAAACAAACCCTAGAAGACTGACTACAGAATTGAGGCTACCAAAATGTGTTTTTTCTATACTGTCTCCTTAAGCACTACAATTGCTTGTAGTCAGTGTTCTGAGATTTCTTCTAGGACTCTTTATCAGTACTTTATCATTTAAGGTGACTTTAATGTAATTAATGCCTTCTGTCTTCTGCACAGTTTTTTCTAGATTTCCTTCCTTCTCTACCCCTTCTCAATAGACTTTGGGAGAGTTTCAAAGCAAGATATGCTGCAATTTGCTATTTGTTTTTCTAAAGATATATCACAAAAGGGGTAGTAATTTTTGTCTTCTACATATGTTGAAATTGTGGTATTTGTGTGGTGACTCATATTTAGGCAACTGTGATTAGCTTGGCTTCCCAGAATCAGCACTTTCAACCACTATGTCCCTCATTAATATTGTACCTTTAGATTTTGTTAGCAATTACTTTTTTGACAGGCTCTGCTTTAATTTTCTTGTACTATATTTATGAAACTGGAGAAATTACACAGATGCCCAAGATGGATCTGCTTTCCCCATCATCTCCTTTCAAGGATATGTGCTAACTTGTTTCCATTTCAAGTTTCAGATAAAACACTACACTAAAATAGACAGTTCAAACATGGCAACACAACAAAGCTGGAAACAACACATTAAAGAAACTCCTCCAGCTCAAAACCAATATATGAATCTCATCTACCAGTTCAGAGATACCATTCCATTTCCATATTCCAGTTTAGCGCTAATGCTGTATGTAAGCATGTACCTCACCCTGACTGTGTGCTAGATCCTGCTAGGATGTGGGGGAATCAGAGAAAGTACAATAGAGAAGGTGACATTTGACTTACGACTTAAAGGGCAAGCTGGACTTTTTCAAAGTAAACAGGAAAGGGACAGGAAAAGCTCTTTAAGGCAGAAGTTGTACTTGATCAGAATCATGACTGTATTAAATGCTTGAGCTGTTTGCACAGGTAATCTTATGTGGCTTTAGCACACATAGTTGTGAGTTGGATAGCAAGGTGTGGGAGACCTAGGGGAAAGAAGTGTTGAGAGATAAGGCTAGAATAGTATCTGGAGTCAAAATTAAAGGGAATTGTTTGTCAGGTCACATACAAAAAATAAGATCTAAGATTGTCTTTTTCAAAAGGCACTCTTTTTTTAAAGTAACCTTGCATTAGAACATCATTTAAGTTTCAGGTGCTCTTGTTGAGAATCAACATGTGTATATACCACATTAAGCTCACCATTGAAAGTGCAAATCTATTCTTCACTATACAATTGTCCCCCAAGTGATGTGCTCATTTCTTGCTAGAGAACACTCCGGGAAGAAAATTAGAAAAAAAAAACAAAAAACTTTGCTAATTTTTTTTCAGATACCCAGAAGTAAATGAAGATTTTATTCAAAGGGGAAGAGGTAAATATTGATGCTTACTCATAATCATAAACATAAAATTGGGGTTTATATTTGAAAAAGCATAAACCAGAGTCTACTAAGGAGAAATAGTGAACTTGTATTTGAGATATTTTCCTCATTTAGTCTGTATAAATATTACTTCCTTCAATTTCATTGGATATAATTATGCTGAAAACAAAGTTTCAATCTTTCCAAAGTAGCATGACATCTAATTCTAAAATATTGGACAATGTGGAATTTTCTCTGGTTAATTCTGTGTGTCTCTGTGAACTTCTAGAATAGTTTATTTTTTTTAAAGATTTATTTATTGATGCATACAAGCTGGGGTACAGACCAGAGGCGTGGGGCGGCGAGAGGGTTCACCAGAGACAGAGTGGGGAGCAGAACAGGCAGATCGATGGAAACACACTGCTGAGGGGAGCAGCGGGAGAGGCAGGAGAGGTCTGCCCATCATGTAGGAATCTTCCGGCTGGGCATTGAACTCTGCTGCTGACGACATTTACACAGCACGGTGCCTAACCACTGCGCCACCAGGGAGGCCCCTAGAATAGTTCAGTTGTAAAGGGATTTTATCCATGGCTGACAGGCATAGCTTCAGGACTTTGCCTTGAACCTCAGAACACAAGAGAGCAAACTCTGCTGATGACTGGGGGTGCTGGTTGTTACTGTTAGGAACTTTTTAGAAGTATAAAAGCCAGGCCTCAAATTGAAAAAAAAAAAATCATTATTTTTGTTGTGTAAGTCTTTCTTATGTACTCAGATTTAGTTGTTAATCTGTTACAGGGCAGGGTGAGGAGAACCCCGGGACACCTAACCCTGCCGGCTCTAAATAGGTTCTGCCATGCGCTGCATCAAGACAAAATGTATTCTAATGCTAAGGCCATCCATGGAAAGAAACTAATACAATTAGTGTGCAATACAGGAGACAAAATATAGTTAAAATAATTTCCAATCAAACACCCAAAGTTACCCATCCCCTCATGAGTAAATGCCCAGCCAAACAGGGTTAGCACAAAGCAGGACTGCTGAGGTCCAAAAGCTTACCACAAGTCGAAGGCACCTACTGGTGGGGACCCATAGGTAAGGGGTAGAAGGGGCCAGGCAAGTCTGGAGGGAAAAGTGCAAAATCAAAACCTAAGTCAAGATAAAGGCTGCCATTTTCGGCCTCCCCATGAGTCTCTCACCCACATCTCTGTCTCCTTCGAATGTCTCTTTACATGTCCCCCAAGGCCCTGGTACAAGCCCAAGGTGGAGAAACAGGTTCAGCTTCTTTATATGTCCTTTCTGCTCTGTGTGCCTCCTTCATGTCCTCTTCTTGGTCTCCTTACTTGTTTCTCCTATCTTCTCTAGCTTCTCCTTTCTACCCAGCTCCATACTTCCTTAGGGTGGGACAGGGAACCTGGAAGCTCCCCTTTGTCTGCTGGTTACCCTGTTACAGACAGGCCCGCAACACCTCTCCATCTTCCTCAACCCCCTTTCTTCCCTTTCTCCCCTCCCCCCATTTAATTCCCCTTCCTACAGAGAGGAAGTCAGAGATACACTGGAGATATTCAGTAAAATTCCATTGCATTATTTGCTATTTATGACAAGATAATGAATAGAAATTTTCATGTCAATTCTTGACTCAAGTGAATTTTTTTTTAAAGATTTATTTATTTATGCATACAAGCTGGGGTATAATCCAGAGGCGTGGGGTGGCGAGAGGGTTCAACAGAAACAGAGTTGGGGGGCAGAACAGGCAGATCGACCGAAATACACTGCTGAGGGGAGCAGCACGTGACACAGGCGAAGTCTGCAACGCTTCGCAGCTGCCGACAGCTCCACAGTGCAGCGCTTAACCGCTGTGCCACCAGGGAGGCCCCTCAAGTGAATTGTTTTAAGGGGAGAGAGAGACCTAGGTTATAAAAAGAATATAGAGCTTGTGTTATTACCTTCAAAATTTTTTTAAGTTATTCATGAGGCATGGTAAAAAAACAATACTCCCAACTGACTTTTATATAATTTGAAATATTGTGAAGCAGTCAACACAATAGGAACCAAACGTGTACATCGTGAAGGGTGGTCTTAGGTGGTTTGCATTGCAGGGCATGGAGCTTCTGTTGTCCTGGTTCTCTGGCATCTTCTAGTTGTGTCTCCACTTCAGAGATAAAAATTCCATCAGGTCCAATAACTTTTTCCCTTCAACCACTAAGGAGTAGCTTTTTGGCTTCTTCATAGGCTGTTGTGTTCTGGAGAGTATCTTTAATGAGATATTACCCAGTTTTGTGACATCACTTTTCTGCAATTTGCTTAGAATATAGTTTTTTCTCTCTCCTTTCCCCCTTCCTTACCCTTAAGTTCAGGAGAAGAAAAAATGATGAAATTATGGAATTAATGGGCACCAGAAAGAAAGACTGAGATCATGAGTTAATAAAACAATTTTCCTGCCTAAAGGGTGTAATCCAGTGATAGTTTTATAAAATTAATTTTAGCTGTGACTTTTGTGAAAGAGCAGCAGCTACATTATATATATATAAAAAGAAGAGGGTAGAGTTATTCATAGCTACTCATAGTGAGGTGACTTTCCTTTCACTGGTAAGATTTATATAATTTTGGTGACTATAATTCTTCAAAGGCATTCATTTATTAAATACTTAGCTGGAAAATGAAACCCAAGATTAGATCAGGATAATTAAACAAATCCAAACATCTATTTACCTCTGTCTTGGTTAAGACTAGTAGAAAATCTCTATGACACAAGGGTGTGTGGTTTGAATTGAATTAGAAAAACTGATTTGCTTGTGTGACCTTCGTAAATGTAATTTAACCTCTTTTGGCTTTAATTTGGCTTTATGTTAATTTACTCAAAAATTAGCAACATCAATAAATTGGTTAACATCAGCTAATGATGTTGGGGTAAGAGAAAACACTATTAAATAGAACTATTAAAGTGATAAATGATGAGTGAGTTTGTGTTATATTTTTAAAGTTATACAAAGTCAGGGATTATGGCACCCTATAGCTCTGAAGGAACCCTTGTTAACACCCCAAAACATATCTCTGTTACACCTGAGTTGAAATACTGGCTGGTTTTGTAATTTTGAATGAATTACCCATTTTCTTGCAGTCTTTGTATTATTAACTGTAAGAAGAAAATAGCACCTTATCAACTGATGAGGAGATTAAAATTGTAGGTGAAAGTAATACTTAAAATTATGGCCTCCTCAAACGGCTGACTTACTTTGGGAAGTCAACCCATGTAACCCTCTAATGTGGCTACTCCAATTAATGCATTAACAAATAGAAATGTTTAGTCAGCACAGCTTCAAAACTAAAGGCACAGCTTTCTACTTAACCCTGGAAACATACAGATGTCCTTTGAGTGATTTTCTGCTGACATTGGACTATTTATTACAGTCCCTGGTGGTATTCCTTAGTGACTAGGAGCGCAAGTGCTGGAATCAGATTCACCAGATGTTAATCCGAGCTCTACTGACCAGGGGGACTTGAAACCGTTTTTGCTCTAAATGTCTGTATTCTGATTTGTCAAAGATTTATAATAATAACATCTACTGCATAGCATTTTTAAGGGAGTGATGTGATGATGCCCATAAATATTTATTGGAGAAATTGACACCTAGTATACACCCAATAGGTACTAGCTAGTATTATCACTTACAATGTTATTACCCCCTCTTCTTGGGCTATTTGCTCTATTTTCATTAGTCTTACGATCTCTGTGCAGTGAAAAGCCGTCTCCTTATTTCTCCCCTCCCCCTCCCCCCTTCTTCCGCTCCCTCCCATGGCCATTTTACTGAGATACAGTTGACAATGAAAAAGTGTATATATTTAAGGCTACCAATTGATGATTTGGTATACATATACATTGTGATATAATCACCAGATCAAGGTAATTAACCTGTCGCCTCATATTAAGCCTCCAGAGCATTTTTCTTCTGCAAAACTGAAACTCTATACCCAATAAACCAACCTTCCCATTTCCCCTCCTCCAGCTCGTGGCAACTGTCTTTGTAATCTCTGCTTCTATGAGTTTTGCTGTTTAAGATTCCACATATTGTGAGATCCTGTAGTATTTTGCCTTTTGGTGTCTTATTTCTGAAATGTATTCTTTACCTTTTTTTTTTGGTTTGATGCCTGAGATGTATTGCACAGTTAATGTTTTAGGGAAAATTTCCACTTTTTTCATTTGCAAAGGGGAATATCAAATACATACCAATTTACACAAAGTAAACACTCAATAAATATTAGTAAAGAAGAGAAAGTTATAAAATATGAGCCAATGTTACTTCTGCTCAAATTTCTGATGAATATTGCCAAATTTCTCTCTAGCGGTGTATCAAATTATACCAAATGTTATAAAGCATTTTAATTGCTAACAGTAGAATAGATGGGAAATGGTACATAATAATTTCAGTTTGCATTTCTGTTAATGTGACTGATATTTAGCATCTTATCATAGGATCAGAACATTTGTAATTTTCCATGAATGTCTGTTTATGTTCTTTGCATACTTCTGGATTTTTAAGGAATCGCCATGTGTTAGTGAATCAATTCTTTGTTTTGTAGTCTTAAAAATGTAGAAAACTTGTCTCCCAGTTCTCTGTATTTCTTTTTGTCCTTCATTATGATACTTGTGTTTTAGGGGAAAATGTATATGTTCATGAAATCATCTTAATTCTTTTATGACTCATGGGTTTTGCAGCATACTCAGAAAAACTGTTGCTACCCCTACTTATACTTGTGTGGTTTTACATCTGATATTTAAATCTTTAGGTCATTAAACTTTGATTTTTGGCAAAATCGGTGAGGTAGAGATGTCTATCCATGTGCCAAAACACTATGGAATAATTCCTCATTACCCCAATGATACACAATATCATGTGTATTATATCCTGCATTCCCATTTGAAGATGTATGTAGGGTCTTTCTAGTCTGTTCTGTTCATCTCTTTACACATTTAGCAGTAACTTCCAAAGGAATATGCACACATTCAGGTAAGAGGTCACCATTGACACATAACTCCTTTGTTTTACTCTAAAATATCCTTGCTACTTCTATATGTTTCCTTTCCTTTTTTTTTTTTTAGGTTTTGCTTCCTTTTAATGTAAACTGAATACACAAACACATTAAAAACCCCAGCATGACACAGAGAGCACACACAGAATATGTATAGATATTTATAGACCCTTGCAAACCAAGAGGAAAATGGCACCTCTGGCTGAGGGAAGCTTCTCTTCCTACCCCAACCCTGGCCAAAACCAAAGTGCTGAGGCAGCTGTAGGAGACTCGGCAGTTGCTTCTGGATGAGACTCAGCAGGAGACTGGAATGACATCAGAAACCCCCCAAAGCAAAACCAAGATGCCGACTTTCTGGCCCTGGTCCCAGTCCTCAGCCATCCTCATCAAACCGATACACACGAGGGCTTGCACATCTGAGGGAGTCAGCGGGACCCTGACATTCAGGTGCAATGGGTTCCCCTCCATCCCAGCTCTCCCCTGCCTTGGGCTGACTGGGAAATGAGCTGCAACGACCATGTCCAAGAGAAGAGGGTGGGGAGAGTGAAAGAAGAGAGGTCCCCAAGCAGACAGGCGACTGCTCCTGAGCAGGAAGATATATGTTTCTTTTTTCAACTGAACTTAATAATTATCGCAAAGGAGGCAACCTCTCCACCACTGCTGCCTCTGCCCTGCAGGGCTTCCCCACGCAAGCCCTTTTTCACCCCATAATCATGTCATTGTGGAATTTCTATATCCCTTAGACTACTGATTCCAAAGCATTGCCTCCCTCTGAAACATGGGCACCAATGCTGCTGGACCAAGAAGACATTGTTCCAGAGTACTTTCCAATCAATGAACATGACTTTGGATTGAACGGTTTTGGAAACTTATGCTAATGTAACCCCAGGCTTCGGGCATTATGCTCTGCCAGCCATTCTGTGAGAATGTGTTGGCCCACAAGCCCAGCAGAAAAAAAAAAAAAGAAGAAGAAGAAAAACTTGCTGACATGCCTGGCAGACCTTTCTCACAGCACTGCCATGCAGAGGGGAAGGCTGGCATGATCCCACCAAAGCATCTCATTTTGAGTGTGAGAAAGAGAATGATCTCTGATAACTACATGCAGCAGGAGGGGAAGGGATTTTTAAACTCCTTGCAGGAGGAGAACAGGAAATTAGAAAATCGCAAGATGAACGAACCTGTGGAGACTAATAAACCAGAACTCACCTGGGTCTGTGAGATCTTTCAGGGAACACTCACCAAGGAAACTGGATGCTTGAACTGTGAAAGCGTTAGTAGCAAAGACAAAGGTTTTCTTCGCCTTCCTGTTAAAGGGGAGCAGAATGCATCTAATAATCACTATCTAGAGATGTTAGCAGCACAGAAACTGTGTAGTGAGCAAACTTAGGGTGAAACTGCTACAGCAAACAGGAAAACCAGAAAAGGATGAGAGTAAAAAGGTTGTCCATGATTCTGGCCTTGCACCCAAAGTGACTCGAATAAGTGGAGCAGAGCCATAGGTACTGCAATCTACCTGACCCCTAGTCTTCCCAAAGGAACTGTGGTTCTTTAGCACCTGCAGGAATGTGGTGAACCTGGAATGCGTGGACCACTAGGATGTGGTGGTGGGTCATTGCCATGGTTGACCTTATCATGGGCATTGCATTACCATCATGGAAAGTCTAGCTTTTGTTTGATGATGACATTGTAAAGCAAATAGATGCCCAAATAGATATATCAAGAAAATCAGAATCGGGATATATTTTAGCCTATCAGTCAAGAGAATAACTTAGAGAACTATGGGACTAATCCAAGTGGGGGAAAATGTGTAAAGCACTGTTACCTGGTTACTCCTCAGACTGCTTTCTTCCCAGCAACCTACGAATGGTATTACTTGGAGTCGCAGAGGTGTTCCTGTGTAAGACTGTCTCCCTGTGTTTTTTTAACATCAGGTAGTGTTAATTGCATTTCGATTGTTGTAAGATTTACATGAGTAACAGATGCTAGTTTTAGGGTTGGGTTAATCTGTGCCACTGTCCGTTTCTGGCCAAATTAGAATGACATTCCTCAGGAATGGCTACAGTCTCTTTTGGGTCTTCGCTAAACTTCCTTAATGGCTTTTGAGTCTCTTGCAATGCTTTCCTGTAATTCATTTCTGGGAACATTCCTACCCATTTTTAGCTTTGCCATTTCTTTTCTGACAGAAAGAGAGAACTAAGTAGATGTTCACCTTTTAGGGCTGCTATAGCTTTAAGTTTGTGCAAGTGAAATGTTTAAAAGTTATCTTGACACTAGCATTTCCTCTATGTGGAACTGGTTGGGAGAAGCAAATCACGGTGGCTCACATATGCACGGGGCTGTGCTTCCCTAGCTGTTAGAATTCTAGGGCCTAAGTTGGTGTGAGGTTCAGGCAAAGACAAGAGGAGGAAGCTTTTCTGGACAAGGAGAAATTATTTTTCTTATCTTTCTACCAAAACCAAGTTTCAGGAAAATAATTCCAATGTTTGTTTTTAGTGACACTTTTGTTCTGTAAGGTTATGCGAGTTGTATTTATCATTTATTTGGCAAAGGTTTCTTCCCAGTGTTCCTGCTGTCTGTCACTCTGTAGTAGCAGTCCTCAGACACCATGACTCTGGCATAACTCTCTCAGTCAGTTGTACCAATATCGCTCCTTATCATGAGTAATGAAGGCACTGTGCCCTTGCTACCATCATCTGTGTTATACAACTAGTTTCTCCCTTTGTAACATTTTGATTTGTTTACTGAGGCACTGGTAGGTCCCAGGGCTGATATGGAACCTTCTCTAGATGGCATAGTGGAATTAGTTGGGTCAGAAGGTAGCTCAAAGGCAGTCAGTGTCAGTGGATGGGTGGAGGAATGAACAATATGGCGACATTTTCTTGGCTCCAACTCCTAGAATGCTTGACAAGACAGAGTTTGTCAACAAACTCTGACAAAGAACCTCATCTCACCATAGTTACTTTTTGAACTTTTTTGCTATATGTATTTATTAGATCATTTGAGTGTTATTTAATTTAAAAAGGTCAATTTAGTGTTTTTTTCTTTTAAATTTATTTTTTATTTATATCCTTTACAATGTTTTGTATTCCCCATAGGTTTCCCACCACCAAATCACCCGTGAACCATCACAATAGCCCCTTGCGCTCTTTCCCTCCCCCTCCCCTGTAGAATGTCTCTTATTTATGTTTGCCTGCAAGTTTTTGTTTTTGTTTTTGTTTTGTGTGTTATTTTCTCCTTCTAATCTCTTATTTGGCTCCTCTATTTTACTCCTATAAGTGATGCATTGAGCTGGTTTTTGATGAGTTGGAGACCTTCGTTTCGTGTGGAAAGTCAGTTGACTTAAATACACTACAATATTATGTGAATGTATTATTTTAGTAATTGGTAAAATCGGTGGACAAACATCCGAAAAAATCAACTTGATGACAGTGAAATCTTTGCTTTGTTACTGATGTGGGTATGTATCCTTTTCAGCATCTATGTGAGCTAATTGTGTGATTTATCTCTTTAAAGTTAGCAGTATAAAATTTTTACTAACATGTTTTCTAGTAATGAAGGAGTCTCACATTTTCTGATATGAATCTACTGTTACCATGGTGAGTTAATCATTGTAATGTGAAGCTCTAGTCTATTCTCTAATATTGTATATTTTTTGAATCAATGTTCATAAATGAAATTAGTCTATAATTTTCATTGTTTGTAATAGCTTTGTCATATTAAAGTCATGCTACGTTACTCAAACAATTTTGAGATTTTATATTTCTGTTCTCTAGTAAAGTTAAAAAACAGTTGAAATTTATTTTGTAAGTTTGGTAGAAGTCACCTGTGAAAATGGTTGTACCTGATAAAGTTTTATGGGTAGTCGTTTTTTTGATAATTTTCTTTGTTAACATGATAATTGATTTGGATTTTCAAGTCCATTAGAAATAATATTTGATAATTTATATTCTTTCAGGAACTTATACTTTCCCTCTAAATTTTAAGATCATTTCTGATGTTTGGAAATTTGCTACTCTGTTTCTTGGTGAGGATTTGTCTTATTTATTCTGCCTCTGTTTGCTGTGCTCATTCAGTCTGAGGATTCATACCTACCCTTCTAATTTGGAAAATCACACTGGTCAACATTGAGATTGTTACTGACTTAAAAAGGCCCTAATCAGTAGTATCTTGGTGTGCTGAACATGAATATAATCCTGAAAATTTTTTATTCTCGTTTTGAAGATATTTCATGTAATTCATTTTATATGTTTCACCATGTAAATTTATCCAGTAGGACTGCAACAACATCCTAAATCAGTCTAGAATGATGTAATATTGCATCACATTGCATAATACCATCACCCACACATCATCCAGAGTTGATTGCATCATTTTTTGATGCAATGCAATACTATTGCCAGGTGGCTGCTGAAGTAAGCTGACTTCAGCAGTGCACTCTAGAAAGCCCTGTCAGAAAGGTTGAGCCTTGAAAATATTTCAGATTTTGTGCAAGACAGTTTAAGCTACTGTTCCATAGAACTGTTATTATTTTATCCATTTAGGCACAATATGGAACAGTCATGCCTCGAAAGTGCGTTCATAACATGGACAATTTCTGCTCTATTTGTGGGGAAGTGACATTTGCCAACCACAAGAAAAGGATCACTTCTCAAGTGAAGAAGGCAAATCATCTTGACTTCGGGAGCAAGGTTGGTGACCAAGACAAGCCTTGGCCCTGCATAGTTGCTGTGCTACATGGACAACACAGCTTTCACAGTGGTTCAATGGCAAAAGACCATCAATGCCATTTGCAGTCCCCATGGCATGGAGAGAGCCAAGCAAGCACATAAAAGACTGTTACTTCTGCTTGGTTCCTCCTCTTTCCAGCGGAACAACAAAGCAAAAGAAGTTGACAATAGTCTACCCAAACATTCTGTCTGCATTGAGACCAGTTCCACATGGTGAGGGACTTCCTATTCCAGAACCTCCAGCAGAATATTCTCTTGATTCATCTGATGAGGACCATGGTGAGCCAACCTGTTCTTCTCCTGTTCCATCAGCATGCAGTGATCCAGATTTTCACTGTGGTGCCTCATCAACCCCAAACAGACTAACACAGGAAGAACTAAATGACCTAGTGTGTGACTTGGACTTATCCAAGAACAAGGCAGAATTGCTAGGATCAAGACTCCAACACTGGAATTTTCTCGAAGAAGATGTCACAATTACTTTATGTCAAAAGCGCCACCAGCAGTTGGAGACTTTCTTCAGAAAGGAAAGTACTCTGATATTCTGTTCCGATATTGAGGGCCTCATTCTGCCTTAGAAATCACTCATGACCCACAAGAATGGAGACTATTTCTAGACTCTTTGAAACTGAGTCTTAATGCTGTGCTTTTGCACAATGGAAATCATCTTCCATCTCTTCCAGTAGCTCATGCTGTCCACATGAAAGAGACACATGATAACTTAAAGCAGCTACTGAATTCCATTGAGTATAACAAGTACAGCTGTCATGTCTGTGGTGATTTGAAGCTAGTTGCCCTTTTAATGGGACTGCAGCAGGGATATACTGAATACATGTGTTTCTTCTGTTAGTGGGATAGCCAAGCAAGTGAATTACACTGCTTGTGGAAGGAATGGACTCATAGACAAAATGTAGCAGTTGGAGAGAAGACTATCCAGCACCTAGCTCTGGTCAAGGCTCCCAATATCCTGCTACCACCCTTTCACATCAAACTAGGTTTGATGAAGAATTTCGTGAAAGCCATGTACCGGACCTCTCCAGCTCTCTGATACCTTCATGAAAAATTTCCTCTACTCAGCGAAGCAAAGATTAAAGAGGGAGTTTTTGTGGGTCCTCAGATTCAAGAGCTCTTCAAAGATGTCCGGTTCAACAACTTGCTGCAGGGTGATGCGAAACAAGCATGGAATGCTTTTCACCTGGTGTCTACAAACTCTCTTGGGAATGTTAGGGCAGAAAACTACAAGGAACTAGTAGAAGACATGCTGATGCAGTATCAGAAACTTGGCTGCAATATGTCTCTAAAGATCCACTTCCTTCATTCCCATCTGGATTTCTTCCCTGAACACTGAGGTATAGTTAGTGATGAACATGGTGAACGTTTTCATGAAGATATCGCATCAGTGGAACAAAGATACCAGGGGAAATGGTCCACTCCAATGCAGGCTGACTATTGCTGGACAATCCCCAGAGATGCTCCTGAACAGCTCTGCAAGAGACAAGTGAAGAAATCTAAGAAGTAGTGTAAGTAGTCTATGACTTGATTTTTTACAGGTATTAACCGTAGCCTATTACTATTGGCATGCATTTTGTGATGTAAACATCCATTTATTGCAGATTACAAAAAAAAAAAACTAGACCCCCAAATTAGTATTTGACTATCATATTCGTGGTGGGTACATACAAATTGATAGGAAATGACTAATTTTATTTCAGTAACATGACTTTTGTAAAAATTTATTGACCAGTGTTATCAGTCATTTTATTTTCAAAGATAGCCTTTTATACACTCTCTGCTTTTCTCCTATAATTTGCTCAAAATATCCTTTCTATACTCATGTTTCTTAACTTTCATAATCCTTTAATAATTTGTCATGTGTTCGGGATGTCTTATTAAATTCCTTTTCTAAGCTTCACATTCTCTCTTTTACTGTATCTATTTTGCTGTCCTTCAAATGAATTTATATCTCAATGACCAGATATATATTTTTCCTTTTTATAATTTGATTTAATCAAATTTGTTTTGATCAATTTTCCATGTCCTTTTAAAATAAGAAACCTTTTCTATTTTTCCCTTATGATTTCCATTCCTGATTTTATACCTTTGAATACTGTAAATTTGCTATTTTAAAGTATCGAGAAGAATGTTCTTTTATTTCTATTTTGACAGTGTAGATTATTAGATGGTTTGCATCTCTTCATGGTCATAACATTTGACTCTGAATACAATTTCAGTAGATTGTTTGCAGTAGGAAATACTGTTTCACATTTATCTGCTGTAGTTTCACTTTTGTCTGCTGTAGAAAAACCCTATGGAATTTAAAGAAATCTGATTTGTTTTCCTGTTTAATTTTAACTTGAAGTCAAGGTAGTATATTTTTAAAATTCACACAAATACATGTACAGGTAAGTTTTTGGAAATTTTTCTGCAATTAACTCCTTGCATTTGTCCTTAACTTTAAGATTCAATCCTGATAGGGGCTGGCAGAGGGATTTTTCCTAGAACCAGTTTCAGAGACTGATTATTGTTGGTCCCTTAGTTCCAGGTCCCTGGGCTAACAAAATTTGTAACCTATACAGTTAATCCTTCTGAGGTCTAGGTGGCAGGGAGGATATCAGAACCCACCCCAGGAGGTTATGGCCTATACTTCATTTGATATCCCTGTTAGTTGTCTATGCATTATTTTCCCATTCATAATTTGACTTTGCATTCCCTCTTCATTCCTGACAATTGAGTATTTAATTTTCCTCATCTTGGTTTTAAAATATATCATACATTTCTTCCCTACTATTTTTATAGCATTCTGGAATTCTGGGAGTGAGAAAGTGTTTTGTATCATGTCAGCTTTGAAGCATATGTTGATCAGGGCTAGATTTGCAAATGGACAGTTGAGTTCAGCATAAAATTTGATGTTGGTTTTTGACATATCTCTATATAATTTTAGTTCTCAGCATTATCAGCTACACTGTTAACTGTTAGGTGTTTGATTCCTAAGAGCTATTTGGCGTATTTGTGTGATATGACTTTCTTTGCACATTTTCATAGTCCTTTTCTTAGTCAGCCCCTTTGAGAGAACCTTTCCTTACTGATGAATGATTCCAGCACCAGCTCATGGATCTGTAGGAAAAATGCAAGCCAGACACTCTGTTATTATTCACACTGCAGGGAGCCCTGAGAAGAGCTCAATGAAAGGAATGACAACCTAAAATTAAAGATCCATTTGGTGTGCGTGGTGTGTGTTTTTTCCCCAGCTATCAGTAAACTCCATGACTAATATTCTATCCATTGATATAAATATAGAAGGAAGAGTTGGAATTGGTGTAAAGCAAGATGGTAAAAAAGCCATTCATAAAACCATGGCTTCAATAAATAATAAAGATGCTGCAATAGTCTATAGGAGGTCACTGATCTCTCAAGGTGCCATCTTTTATGCTATGGTTGGACTCCTTGATGCTCCATTTGAGACTGTTAATTCCAGTGTCAAAATAACCCCAAATGGCTCTTCAAACTCTAGTTTTAGCTTCTTCATTTATCTTTTTCTCTTACTTGGGTACTAAGGGTTTGGCTTGGGTGAACAAACAATGAGGGAATATCCTGAGCAACTAAATCTTTTATTAAAACCTTTGGGTATTCAGTACTTTAGTTTACTAACACTGTTGAGTGCCAGTTTTTCCATATGACATAATAGATGAATTTTTTTTTTTGTGGATGACAAAATGAAAAAAAGGGAGATGTTAGATGACTTGTTCAAACTTATATCACAAAAAATAAGCTTAAGACAATAATAAAAACAGAAATAACAACATTGAGTGTTTCCTATGTGTTCGATACTTTTCTAAGTGCTTAATCCTCACAACACTCCTGAAGAGTGTTCATCAGCAGAAACAAGTGGGGATTTGGGTGTGCTATACCCAAGGAGAGGGGTGTGCAAAGAGCTGTTAAGCAAAGTGGCAGGTGCTGGGAATGAAGACAGGGTTCAGAGTGGAGAGTGGAAGGATTAGGTTGAAACAGAAGCAGGGACAGGTAATGGAGGTTTTCATGTCTGCTGAAGACTTTAGGTTTTATCTTCTGTAACAGGGTAGACAAATTCTTTCTGTAAAGAGGCAGGGAGTGACTATTTTAGGCGTTGTGGCCCACAGATCTTTGTTGCAGCTACTCAGTTTTGTTGTTGTAGCAGGTAAATAAGTGGGTTTGACTGTGTTCCAATAAAACTTTATCTACAAAAACAAATGGCAAGTGAACAGAACTTTGCTGGTGGGCAGTTATTTGCTCTTCTCTATTGTAGAACATGGTGAGACACTAAACTCTTAAGGTGTATAAAGCTTGAGGTACATATTACTTTAAAAAGGAAATCTTCCCTATTGATATCAAGCATAACAATTATATTGAAGCAAATATAAATTATTTTCCCTACTGTCTCCAGGAAGAATAATTTCATGGGAGAAATAACTTGGGCCATTTTTTTCTTATGGTGAAAAGAACTGTGTTTAGAATTAGCCATCTGGGCTCAGTTTAGAGGTGGCAGTTTTGGTGGCAACAGGCAAAACATCCTAATCAGAAGCCAGTCAAACAAATACCTTCTCACCATCAGGTCTGACCAAATGTTGACCTTGGCTACATCAATGTCAAGGGCTTCTTCAGACCTACTTCACCTGGTGCTTCTGGCATTGATGCCCACTATGAACACAAGTGTTTTCTTTCTTCTTCATGACTGACTCAGTGGTCATGGGGAACTCGGTGATGGACAGTTGTCAAGCTTGTTTCTCTTGGTGGTACTTTTCCAAGAATATTTGAATTATCTTTGGAGCTGGAGTGTCTTGAGCCTCTGAAAGGTGGATGATACACAGATCTTTTTTTAAAATTTTTTTTTTGCCTAGAATAACTGGGGTATAGGCCATAAGTTCAGGAGGTGAGCAGGTTCACCAGAGACAGAGTGGGGAACGGAACAGGCGGATCTACTTAAATACACTGCTGAGGGGAGCAGCGGGCAAGACAGGAGAGGTCTGCTGTGCCATGTGGGTCAGCTCCATGTCAGGGATTGAACTCAGGCTGTAGCAGTGACAGCGCTGAGACTTAACCCGTAGGCTACCAGGGAGGCCCCAGAGGTCTTTTGTGTGTGTGTGCGTGTGTGTGGGGGGGGGTGGGTGGGTGTGTCTGTAGGTACCTTTTAGTACTGCTTTCTTGGCCTTTAAAGTTTTTGATTTTACTGCAGCTTTGGGAAGGACAGGGGATTCCTTTTTTATCTGCAGTGAAGAAGCTGACCAGGGTCTTTTGTCAAATGAAGTGACTACAGGCCTGGTTTACACCTGTTTTACGCCTGTTGCTTTGCATTGTAACAGCACCCCTTATGCCTTCAAAAGCTTTCCTGTTTTATTAAGTTAGCCAGCTTATTTTATACCTAAAAACAGTTCCATTTTAGAATTCTATGCAGGGGCCATTATTGGGCTTAATCCTTTGTAGATGTGTGATGGGCTGAAAAGAGCAAGGGGTAAGGTCTCACCATCTGAGTGGAATTCCAGCTCTGCTCCTACTAGTGGTCTGTGGCTGATTGCACCACTTCTTAGTCAAAATTTCTTTCATTAAAAATTGGAAAAAATGGGTTGTTAGATTAGAATCTCAATAATGGTGATGTCTACCAGAGTGAAAAGTTTCACTCACGTCTCAAACTAAATGCATTTGAACACATTATAAATCTATGGGGTGGGGCACGTTACAGAAATAAAAGTGGACAGTTCAATAAACAAAACACGGAAGATAACAAACCTCTTAGCAAGTTGGGTGGACTTGTGGTGCAGAGTGGTTGGAACTAGCCCAGAGTTTCCTTGAAGCTGTCCATCTGCTTCTTAGAGTGAAAGTCCCCAGTGGTGGTTTTTGCCAAAACCTGGAGAAGACTTAAGGATCTCAGGCAGTGAGTCCATGAGCATCTCAAATTGGCTTAAATTTTGTGCTAATATTTATTCTACTTTTTAGAAGCATATGATCCTGACCACATATTGGCTTTAAATTTAGGTGGGCCCCTTGGCCCAGCCAGAATTTACCTATTTTTACCTTTGCATGTCTGTTCATCAGTGTCTTGCTAAACAATTGGTTGCTTTTCAAATGATAACAAGTCACTAATCTCAATTGCACCCATCTCAGTTATTATAATGTCGATACTTAAAACAGCTCCATCACTCAGCATCATTATAATATCAATACATATGACAAAGTCCTTCTTATAGGGCAGTGTGGTTATAATTCAGTGGTGTTTGCAGAAGTTCACAGGAGAAATTATTAGGCATATGCTAAGTGGGAAGAGGTAAAATGTAAGGTGACAAGGGTTTCAGACACAAATAGGGCTTTGTGCAGCCCCCATCACTTAGCGTCCTAGATCTTGCAGAAATCCTTGCATCTTTTTGAGCCCTGGGACCTCATAACTAATTGTACCACCCACTTCATAATTGTAATTGTTAAAGACGATGTGTGCAAACTCTCAAACACAGCACCTGGCACGTAGTTAGCTTTTAGTAAATTGCAGCTATAATTTCTCAATCACATGCCATATAAAGCCATAATCTACTTTTATTTTGAAGCATTCCCCAAATTATTTAGTTCCATTGTCTTCCTGGAGTGTCAAAATTCTGTGTAGTTTTTACTGTTCTTTTTTTTTTAAGATTTATTTATTTATGCATACAAGAACTAGGGTGTAGGCCAGAAGTGTGTGTGTGGGGGTGGTGAGAGGATTCACCAGAGAGAGAGTGGGGAGCAGAAAAGGCAGATTAACTGAAATACACAGCTGAGGGGAGCAGCATGCCAGACAGGAGAGGTCTACTGTGCCATGTGGGTCAGCTCCCTGGCCGGGGATTGAACTTGTGTTGCAGACAGATTCATGGTGCTGAGACATAAAAGCATGTGCCACCAGGGAGGCCCCAGTTTTTACTGTTCTTTAAGCTATGTGCATTCAGCAGTGTTCTAAAATGGGAATGATTATATTGATGATGATAATGACATAGGACCATCCTCTTATTGAGCAATTTTTATTGATATCACGAGAGGAAGCATATTTCCTGCATGGTCTAATGTGGCTACTGCTAACTCCTCTGACTTTTGTGGCTCGAATACACTTTGAATCGTTTTGGGATTGTTCTTAGGTCATAGCATAGCTCCCTGTGGTTTTTCTTCAGTAGGGAAGGTCAGATGTGATCACAGCCGGAGGAAGCAAAGGCTATGAATACCATTCTATTTCTTGCCAGTGTTTTGCTTACATCCTTCTATCATGTTTGCTTGAAGACCTAAAAATAATTGGTTGAAACTGCTACTGACTTTTGGTCTTTTTATCCAACTTTGACAAGTAGTTGCTCCAAATAACATGCACTATAAATGGCCTGAATCTAATAAGCAGTCTTTTTGGACTTAAGATCCATTGTCCTTCCTTCCTTGAGAAGGAAATTACAATCTTCTAAGATTCTCCTTCCATTTATATAGAATGTGGGTACTAATTTGAAAGCATTCTCATAAAATGGAAGCAAACAGGCTAATTAGAAATATTTATGGAACTGTTAGTGAATATATGTGTAATGGAAATAGCAAGTGTCTCCCTGAAGGGGAAAACATTACTTAGGTTGAGGAATTATTACTGTGTGCAGATACATTTAAATAGGATGAACCTTTTCTCTTCAGATCCATTTTTATTTATCAGACCGAGGTATCTCCAAAAAGACACATTAGTATTTTTATTATTTAATTTAATTTTTTATTTTTCCTAAGCTAGTTTTGCACATTTCTTAGTCCCCTGAAATAATCGCTTTCAACACTTTTAGCTGATTCTTTTGGTGCTACCTCCATATCTCTAAGTACTAGATTTAAAATAGTTTCTCTAAGTTTTTATTTTCTATCAAAGTTACATATATGTATATATTTAAAAAAAGTCAAATATTTCTACATTGCTAGCCTGTAAGCAAACACATCTATGTCACCCTGCTCTATCTTTCCCCACCTTTCTAGAGGAAAATACTTCTTTATCTACCTCAATAATTCCATTTAGCATGATGCTACTGGGACTTCTTGACTTTTGAGCTTTAAAAATTATCTATTGACTTTGCATTCTGGGTGATGATAATTTAGCTTTCTTTTATACATATATGCTATACATGATTCCTTGATATTTCCTATCCTCCCAATACAGTTTTATCATAATTTTGGATAGATCAATAGCCCACATTTACATGATCATGAGTACCTTAAAGGTATTCATCATTGAACCATGTAATATACTTTGATTATTTTTGCTATCTGTATAGCATTTGTTTTTTTCTAAATAGTTTTATGTTGTCTTTTAAAAATACATTTGTTTACATTTCTTGGGATTTAACACTAATTTCATCCTAAACTCTGTCACCAGAGTGTAAATATGTGCTAGATAGACCTTTCATATTTCACATTCTTTGAACTTTTCTTCTGAAAGGAGCATTTTCAAGTGCCCTGGCATATTCTCATACAGATTAATTTCTCCCTATTTCTAGCATCATGCAGACATCTCACTTCTCTAATATTCACCTTTGCCTCATTCATACCCCATTTTCTGGATCTAAAGTCTTCCTTTTTATTCCCTCATTTTGTTTGTTTTCCCTCCAGCAGCTTTGGAGGAAGGTAGAAAGCAATATGAAAGATGAGACATTCCATGTTCTCATCCAAAAACTATCAGCTTCATGTATCAACATTAACTACTTGTTTCATCTCTCCCTCCTCCTCCTTTTTGTTAGTTTTGTTGGAGTATTTTAAAACAAATCCAGACATCAGCTCATTTCATCTCTAAGTGATGCAGAGTGAATCTTCAAAAGAAAATAAAAGGTATTTATTACAGAACTACAGTGCCATCATCACACCTAACAAAATTAACAATAATTCCCTTGCAAGGCCTTCCTGGTGGCCTAGGAGCTCAGTCTCAGCACTATCACTGCTATGGCCTGAGTTCAATCCCCAGCCAGGGAGCTGACCCTCCTATGATACAGCAGACCTCTCCTGTCTGGCCGCTGGTCCCCGTACCAGTGTATTTCAGTAAATGCACCTGTTTTGCTCCCCACTTTGTCGCTAGTGAATCCTCTTACCTCCAGTGTCTCTGGCCTACACCTCAGTTCTTCTATGCATAAAAAAAAAAAAAAGAAAAAAAACAAACCAATTCCTTTACATTGCCAACTTTCTCTCTCTCTAAAGGATATTTGACACTTCGTTTGAAATAAGATCCAACCAATTTCTACTCATTGTATTTGATAGTTATGTTCCTGAAGTCTCCTTGAAGTTCCAATGTTGTCTTTTCTCCCATCTCCCTATTCTGCTCTGCCTCCCTTCATGCTATTGGTTTATCAAAATATCACAATGACCCATCATCTAGATTTGACTAATTGTCTCCTCAGAGAAGGTTTAACTAGTTTCTCTATGTCTCCTCTATCTTGTAGACAAGGAGGTAGGTTTCAAGCCTTGATTAGATTCTGCTTCTATTGTTTATTCAATAATGTTCCGAAGGTGGTTAGATGCTCTCACTTTTAGCACTTCTAAAATAGGGTAGTGGTTCAGGGAATGATAATCTGATTGCTTTTTTTGTAAGGTGCTCCATCAATTTTTCACCTAAGCTTTTAATTTTTGAATTCAGTAGACTCTTACAGTAATCTCATTGTAAGGATGTTTTTTACATGCCCTAGTCAATGGTTTCATTATAGAGATTTTAAGATGGTGGCTTTTGTCATCTTCTCATTCTAATTCATATATTGTTGGAAATATTCTGATTGAAGGACTCCTACTCATTCAGGATGAAGCAGCTGGTACTAGAAGAATAAGATAATTCTTTTTCATTTCATTAACAGTTTTCAGAATAATGATTGATGCCCTTGAAAACCTCTTAGATTGTTCAGTGAATTTTGTTTATCAGTATCCTTTGGGATCATAGTGAATGAATGATTTTAAAAACAGATGAGTTTTAATAAAATGCTGTCATATGTCTGAAGCTTTAATTGCCTGCTTGGCTAGTGAAAGCCCCTTTTCCTCAGAAATTTAAAGGCATCAATCTGTTGGCTTCTTGAAACTGCTGATTTTTAAGTCCTTTAAATGGAATTTGCTTTTTTCTCTCTCAGAGCTTGTATGATCTTTTCTTTATCCTTGATGTTCTGCATTTCGCAGGGATGTAAATGTTTTCATTCCTTTTCCTGGATTTTCTCATTTACTTAGAAGTCCTTTCAGTTTGAAAAAGCATATTCTCCAGTTATGGGAAATTTTCATTAATTGCTACTTTGATGATCATTTTCCCTGTCTCTCCTTCTAGAACTATTATTATTTTCATATTGGAGTTTTAAGATTTCCTCTCTTATTTTTATAATCGATGTTCCCCCCCCCCCTTACTGGGAAATTTCTACAACTTAATTTCTTTTATTGAGATTTTCTTCCATTGGGATTTTCTATTTTGGTGTCACTAATTTTGATTTCAAATGACAAATTTTTGTCCTCTGACTACCCCTTTTTGTAATTTCTTTTTCCTTTCATGGATACAATATCTACTTTCTCCTCTCTGATGGATTAATAACATGTTTTTGGGGTAATGTATTCTTCCTGTGTAAGGTTGGGGACTTAGATATTTCTCACTTATGAAACGCAGCTTCAAACTTGGGGTCCAAAAGACCAGCCTCAGATTTGATACTTTGATAAGTCATAGAACTCACTGACTTACTGTACTCACAATTGTCATTTATTACAAGGAAAGGCCACAGATTAAAATCACCCAGGAGAAGAGACATGTGGGGAAGGATGCAGGTATATTTCAAAACATGGAGCTGACCTCCTCCATGGACTCATACAATATTAACTCCTCTTGACAAACATGTGACATCACACACAGCATATTGCCAACCAAGGAAGCTCACCCAAACCTTAGTGCCCACAGCTTCTATTAGAGCTCAGTTATGTAGACAAATCAACTGCCCACTGGACAGACTTCAGTCTCCAGCTCCTCTGAAGTTTCCATTGAGAGCACCTGAGCCAAGACCATACTATAAATCACCTTTAAAAAAAAAAGATTTTTTTATTCATGCATATAAGAGCGGGGGTATAGGCCAGAGGTATGAGGTGGTGAGAGGATTTGCCAGAGACAGAGTGGGGAGCAGAACAGATGGATCCACTGAAGTACACTGCTGAGCGGAGCAGTGGGCAAGACAGGAGAGGTCTGCTGAGATTTGTGGGAAGCTCCCAGGCCAGGGATGGCTTCATAGTGCTGGGACTTAACCCCTTGCGCCACCAGGTAGGCCTTGAATCACCTTGCTTGAGTCTTTGGTGTGGCTTAATGCACTCAGGTAAACAAGAATATATTTATTAGACACGGCATGCTAAAGACTTAGAGATTAACTTCTAACACACAATCTCTGTTTTCTTCAAGTTGTTTATTTGTTGGTTTTGCCTCTGATTTCATTTTAGATGCTTTTCTCAGGCATCTGTCCTTATATTTAAGGACAAGTAAACAGATTTGATAGTAGCTTTGTGCATTTAAGTGGGGCTTGTGTACCATTATAGGGTTATCTGTCTGGGTAATATTTTGGAATGTCAAATGATATATTTAACTTGTGACTGTATTTAAATTATTTTTAAAAGTTTCCCTTGGAGAGAGTCAGGTTTCCTAGAAAATGCTCCCCCGACCCCTAGCTTGGACTATGTAGACCTGGCTGCCAGAATCCTGGAGCTAAACTGGAGAAGACAGTTGATGCAATTCCTTTAAACATTGCACAGCCCTTCTTATTTGTACTTTATGTCACCTAGTCCACAGTCCTGCTGTTCAACCTTTCCCATTGACTATACTACTGACATTCTAATAGAGAGGGGATGAGTTGTTAAATTGATTTTCAGCCATCCTTCTAATTTGAGTTCCAGCTTTATCCCTACTTCCAGCGTTGCCTGGTGCTATCAATATCTATTCTTTAAGAATTCTGTATTAAAATCAGGTTAATTCTTGACATTCTCCCAGTAATAGTTTAGGATTGATCCTTAGGGCCTCCTATGTGATTTCAGGTGCTGTTCATTGCATTTTTGTGGGTAAGCCAATTGTTTATGGTCTCATATATAAATGGAGCCCTAAGATGGTGAAACATGCAAAATGTACAATACATAATGCTTCAGTTCAGATTTTCATGGATCTAGTAAATGAGTTATGACTCATCTTTCTACTTTCCATTATCCAGAATGAATTTCTTTTTGTTTCCTTCTCTTCACTTATATTTAAACTTAATATTATGCTAATCTCTTTACTGTTGTTTTAGTATGATCTGGCAAGAAGGGTTAAATGTGTGTGTTCCCCATCTTTAGCCAGAGTTCTCATAACAGTTTTTGTATATTATGAGAACAAACTCTGTTCTATATATGCGTAAGATTGAAAACCCTCATATAATTTTGTGTCCAAAGAGGTCACTTTTCCCAAATTCTAAGCAGTCTGAAAGCTACCAGAACTAGCAATGGATGTGAATGTGGCAGCCACCGTAACAGGATACAGCTACAAGGTAATAGAGATGAGTGTGTTTATTTTTCACTTTGGAATCATTATCGTTACATATGACAGGTCAGTAAATGGGACAGAAGTAAGAGCTATGATAATGGCTCTTTGCATATAGCTCCCATATAGGAGCAAGAGATAGGGAAAAGGCATGAAAGAGGAAGCTTGTCTTAGGGCTTCTTGCTACACTGAGGCAGTTTTATATATGCAGAAACTCAACCAATCAGTAGCTAGCCCTTCCCACCTGAATATTCCTTTTTTCATATGCTTCTGACCCTTTATTATGAAATATCTTGTACATCTACCATTATAATTCAATATAATGAAATGATATAATATACATTATAATATATGTTTGTTATTTTATATAATTTTATATAATTAAATGTAATATAATCAGTATAATAAAATTAAGTACCTTGTATTTATTACTTAAGCTCTCATTATTAATTCATTGGAAAGAGATTTAAGATTCAAATACACGGAAACTCTCCTGCAGCCTGTGACTCACCTTTTATTAATAACCTTGTCCTTTTAAAATTTAAACAAATGAAATAAAATTTGTATTTACAAATACCCTATGGGAGAGATACCATGTATCATTTTGTACTTATCCACACCTGAATCAATCAGTCAACTTATTGAACTCATCCTAACCACAGATTAGGAAGAGGAGAACAAGGGAGTGAATATGTATTATGAATATATGCACTCATATTGCTTTCCAATTATGTTTTATATGTAAGTGCTCAATGAAATTACCTATCAATTCTTGTTTGGAGGGAAATACAGCTTATTGGGGAAAGTATAAGAAATATTCATTTGATCTTATGCTAGAAACGCTTGGCAATCACACATCTCGAAAAGGGAAACAAGAAAAAATATGTATTTTTAAGATTTATTTATTAATGCATGGAAGAACTGGAGTATGGGCCAGAGGTGTGAGAGGGGTGTGAGAGAACTCACCAGAGATAGAGTGGGGAGCAGAACAGGTGGATTAACTGAAATGCACTCCTAAGGGGAGCAGCAGTGGAGACAGAAGAGGTCTGCTGCTACCATATGTGGGTTAACTCCCTGGCTGGGGATTGAACTCAGGCCATAGCAGTGATAACACTGAGACTTAGCCCTTAGGCCACCAGGGAGGCCCCAAGAACAAAATATTTTTAATATCTTGTTGGTTCCATATAAGTGCACTTACCATTGACTATTATAAAATAGTCCTTTTCATATAAAAGGTGGATCTGGTAGCATCAGAGACTTCTTCCTTCTAGAATATTGAGAGAATCAAGTATGTTCTCTTAGGAAAGTTAATTTGAACACCAAAAAGTCCTGTGGAAATGATGCTCCTGGAAGATAGAATGACACTATCCTTGCTTTAATGAGCATTTCAAGAAAAAGCAGACTCAGAACTGAGTGTGGTACTTCATAAGTGGCACAAACACAGAATTCTCTCTGTAATGGCTCATTGTGATACGGAACACAGCACTGCTGGCTGAGGGCACGGTGTACTGTCACAGCCAAGGACACAAGCAGGCAGACAGGACAGCTTATGGACGCCTTATGCCCACCATGGCCTCAAATTCCCAGAACAAAGTCATAGAGCCCTGGGGACGTGTCCTTGGGTTTCTTCAGCTGGTGCTTGCTATGGGCGAGGAAGCCTGGGGTGTAGCTGCTTTAGTTGAATTAAATATTCAGTTTTGTTCTGTATTTTTCCAGAAGGAGTCCACAGTTGCTGTGGTGATGGTCAGACACCTTGTAAAAAGGAGGAGGGGTTATTTTAAGATGCAGAAAAGGCCAAAAGCCAAGGAACTTTATTTTTTAAGTAACAATAGTTTACTTAATTATTCTTTGGCAACCGTCGCCACTATTTCTAGAATATTTTCATCATTCTGAAAAGACATTCTGTACCTTTTAAGCAATAACCCAGTAAGTCACCCCTATTCTACTTTCTGCCTGTATGAATTTATCTATTTCAGATACCTTATATTAGTTGAGTCATACAACATTTACTCTATTGAATCTGCTTTTCAAGGCCTATGGATGTTGTAGCAGAACTTCAGATTTTATGGCTGGATGAGAGTCCATTGTACCATGCATGTTTTGTTTATCTGTTGATGGACAGCTGGGCTGTTTCTAGCCCTGGGCTGTGGGTAATAATACCTCAGTGAACAAGTATCTGTTTGAGTCCCTGTTTTCAATTATTTTAATTATACCTGGGAGTGGATTTGATGGGTCCTAAGGAAATTATATATTAAACATTTTGAGGACCAGAGAGGAGCTTTTAAGATTGAAGTCTATCTTTTTGTTATTGGAAGAGTGAAGCGAAGAGATCTTTATGACGTTGTTTTGGCATGCTGCAGTCTTTTAAGAGGTTTCTTTTAAGAGGTTTCTTTTTTCAGCACACGTCTGTTGCTGCATTTTGGTAGAGAAAAGACATTATTAACACAGTTTAGGATTGTTCCCCTTCTTTTATTATTAAGATCAATAAGAAGGCCTTATCTGAACAAGGTTGGTGGCGATGACCTTCACTTGAAATGGTGAGAAGACAGTGGGACTCACGAAAGAGGTGCCACTACTGTTTTCTGGCGCCACCTGGTGTTTGCTTTTTGTGGCTGTTTGTTTCCGGCTCTGCGGTTCAGAGGCAGAAGGGCTTGATGGCCCTCTGGAAATCTGTGGTATAGGTAGTTCCTCTTTGTTCCTCAACCCTTTGAGCATTACCTCAATTCCCTGACTTAGTTTCTCACGCTATTCCTGAGCCATGATTCTGTTGATGTGACGGTGGGAATTACTAGAATCACTATTCTTTTTGATACAGAGACCATTTCCCTTTGTGATGCTGTGTGATAGAGACCTTCTTGATCAAGATTTTTTACCTTCTGCTGCTGTAATTTAGCCATCGCTTAAATCAATTGTTACGGCCTCAGAATTAGAGATGCCAGATAAAATACAGAAAGCCCAGATAGATTTGTATTTGTGAGAAACAATGAATACTTTTAAAAATATGTCAGTATAACCCAAGAATTATAAGGGATATACTTATACTAAAACTTATTTATTGTTTATCTGAAACTCAGAGTTAACTAGGCATCCTTTATTTTTATTTGCTGTATCTGTGACCCTTCTTAGAGTGCCACATGCTGGGAGACCCTTTCTTTTCTTCAGTGTTCTTTGTTGTATGTATTCCCTGTCTGTGTGGCTTTGTCTTCGCTGCAAGTTACAGCCGTGTATCGTATATCGTCTCTCCAGAGGCCAGCGCCTGGCAGAATACAGCCAGCACATGTCCTAGTGAGGAACATGGCAGATAACTCTACATGTTAAGGATGCTGTTGCCTGCATATTCTCCACCAACTGATGTACACACAGATAAGCAATTTTTAAACCTGGGAGAAGCATGTCTGAGTGGAGTATCTCAGTTGAAGTCCTGAGTGAACGGAGACAGTGAGTACAGATCTTGGAGCAGAAGTGAGGAAGTAGGAGAGGGGGATGGTTTGCTGGCGGAAGGGAAGCAGGAGCCAGACAAACCACATTTTCCACGTTTGTATCCAGTAGGACTGTAATCCCAGGCATGAAGGGACAGTCAGTGCTGTCAGGTAGCTGCAAGTCAGAATGGACTTCGACCCCAAGCTGACTCCTTCCATTTAGGACTTCTGCCCCCTTGTGGATTTTTATCCTGCTGTTACTTTCAACACCACATTTTCCTATACCTGAATTGTGTCTTGTTCTTACATTTTAAGCTCAATAATTATAACCACTGAGCTGCTAGGGGAAGTTAGGCAAGTTTCATCGTGTCCTGATTAGCTTTCAAATGAGGTTTGATAAATTAAATTATGGTCATTTGTGGAGGAGTGGATGAGAAATAATGATTTGGATGTATGTCATCGTGTTACAGCGCCACAGAGAGCTCTACATCATTTTTCTTTTTTTCCTTTTTTTTTTCATTTTCACTCGCTCTCTTTTCTTGTTCCCAGATGAAAGAATCTTTTATCTCTTCTCCCCAGCCAAGTCACCACCAACCAATGTCCAGCAGATTACAGGAAAGGGTTACTTTTATAAACTAGGGCTGCCTGTTGTAAAAAGCATCTGAGGGGCTCATCTAGATTGTTTTTCAGCTTATTTTCTTTTTGACAGCTTTAAAGGGCCTTTTAAAATTGCCAGGAGAGTAGATTCATATTTTTATCATTCCACCTGCATAGCATTTTAGACACATTTATATTCCTGAAAGCATAATAATACATAACATTTAGCATTTAATTTATGACTCCTGCCACATCTGGTATAAAACTCCTTCTGAAGCAATAAATCAACCTCTTCATGTCAAATTGCCATTCATTCTTTGACCTCCTCCATAATTTATGGTTTGTGAGTGCAAAATGGGAGAAGCAGCTTAAATCAAGTGGATTTTAATTAACAATCTTAGAAAATTCAGAAGAATATTTGCAATTTATTCATGAGGGGGAGAAGACTTTGTTGCTAGAAAGAAGGAAAAAAAGTAAAACAACACCAAACAAGCAGCCTCATTCCATGGGTATAAACTGAAGTCTATTTGGGGGTCTTCGAAACCACAACATCAAGAGTTTTCTTTACTTTGAGTTGGAAAGACAAAGTGAATCTGATAGGAAAAACTAGCCAAGCTCCTAGGGCAGAATTCATTTTCTAGCAGCGATTTGGAAATAAAGGAGTAGGGGGAGATATGTAACCATCTTCTGCTTAGTGCAGCCTTTAACAGAGTTGCCTGGCTGCTGACACGGTGCCTTTCATGTCAAACAATTTTATTTCTAAGCTTTTCACAGTGTGTCCTAAGTAGCTTCTATTAGCATTGTCCTGTCCGTTTCCTTGGCAACAGAGCTGGTCAATTTAGACACCATTTGAGAGCTGTGGAAAAAGCCACAGCTAGCAGTGCGATGGGTAAAAATTACAGAGAACAAGCTGAATACAATTCTCGCTGGAGGAGATGCATTTTCTTCCAGGGCCCATTTTATTTTAATTAAAATCGAAAAGCTCTTTTAAACAAGACCCTAGATTAAGCACAGATCCTAGCATCGACTGTACCACCATTGTAGCTGCATTCCTTAATGTTATCTCTTTAACCTTAATGGATTGCTTGCACTTTTTCAAATAAACAAGGAGGGAAAACCTAGGGGCTATATGGTAGCTTTTTGTTATCCAGCCTTAGAGTAAATACAGAATGGAGAGAGACAACTCTTTTTGTGTCTGGAGTTGTGTTTACATGGGGCACGAGGAAACCTCCGGCTGTACGGACAATGATTACAGTTTTACAGTTTATCTCGCACGAGAAAATAAACTTTTATTTCACATATCCTAGGTGGTCTCATTTGTCATTTACCTTATTTTATTAGTTGTGGTGACTTTATGTAGCTGTTTCTGACAGCAGTCATCTTAGATCATTTTGAACGTGGAAACAAAAACTTTGAAATTTTCAGGACCGAGTTTTACATTGGTAGTTGGTTTTGCATTTGCCATTTGTATTCATAACTCTCTTGTATGTAGAAACAGAACAGAGCAAAATCTGGGGGGAGGGGAGTGGAGTTCTTCTCTCCCAGTATAGGTTATGTTAAAAATTCCATTTCCTCTGGGATGATAATAAGTTAATTTATATACTGCATGTATTTGCAAATAAGATAAGACAATTGATTAGTCTTATAGGAAATTGAAGGTAGCTTCAATATCATTTTCACTTTGAGAAAGTTGGACATGGGAGTCTGTTTATGAATAGGGGATTTTTGATAACATCATGTATATTAGAATGAATGTACTAGGATATTTCAGATTTGGCATCTTTTATGTTTTTAAATCAGTCCCATCTAAACCTGTAAGTCAGCGAATGCCTCTTCATTGAAAGGATTAAAGTAGAAACATAAATCTTGTTATTGGGAATAGCTTAAATAGAATTCATGCCCCAGTAGAATGTTGAATTCCATGACTTCTAAAGCCAGTTCTTCCATTGACATTTCACGATCTTATCCCTGAAGTTGGAAACTGCATGCTCCCCAAATTAGCCCAGGAATTAGTGGGAGCAAATCACCCCTGCACTGTTTGCTCCATGTGTGTGGGAATACCCTTTATATTTCTCTATAGGGCATGTCTGGTTTTTTTTTTGCCGGGGGGGGGGGATACAGATATAATTCTCTCCAAGCTTTTTGGATTCCCCCTTACCTTACAAACAAAGACAAAAAATGACTCTGTTCCATGAAAGTTCTTGACCAAATGTTCCCAGATCATGGAGTTTCTGACATTTCTCTGCATTTTTCATTCGGCAAAGTGTTGGCCTGAATCGCATTTCCTGTCGAAAGGGTTACTGGAGCCTTCAAACCATTCCGATCAGGGTCTCTGTGGTTAGATAACAAAGGTGCCAATTAACGCTGGTTGTAACGGGGAACAGCAGGGCCCACCAGTCATTTTCCCATATGGCACACAAGAACAATTAGATCCATAGGACTGACATTTCATCTTTAGTATTTACATAATGCATGCTATGGTGATTGATAGGAAGGAGGTACAGAGATGTGGCAGACTGACACAAGATAAGGGCAGAGGCTGTCCATCTTTTTCATTATGATGACTATTTTAACGAACAGACCGACTCATTTCTGCAGTCCATTAAATCATTTGACAGTATAAACATCTGGAGAATAACCCTGGGAATTGAGTTTGTCAGGTGAGGGCTCTTGGGCTGGCAGGGAGGAGGTGTGGGCCTCTTCTGGGGCTGCTGATTCTGGGGAGAATCACAAACTTCCCTTCACAGAAGAACCTACTTTTAAAAAATTTATTTTTTAAAATATTTATTTAGATTAATGACATACCATTATTTTCTATCCTTGCTTGTTTTTCTGTAATATAGGATTTCTCCCCTCAGGTGTGGTCACCACACCCTATTTTTCTCAACACCACAGGCTCAGAATGTAGATATGTGCCACCAAATGGCACCCCACCTTTTTACATTCTTTTAATTCTCCTCTCCCACGTCTTGCCTGAGCTCGGAACCTGACGCATTGAGCGAATTACAGCCTCTTCTTCCCTTCTGATTTCTTGTCTGTGAAATGAGAAGCCTTCACACTCACAGTTCCCAGTCTCTGTGGAATAACTTTCTGAAAAGCATTTTGATCTCCATAGGGAAAGGGCCGCTCATAGCAACACAGCATTATATTTGATGCCATACCACCCACAAGTTCAATTTGTGTGGTTCCAGCCTGGCTTCATAAACAATCTAGATGCTTTTCTGTGTGTGTGTGGTGTGTGTGTGTGTGTGTGTGTGTGTGTGTGTGTGTGTGTGTGTGTGTGTCTATAGGAATACCTGAGAGAGGAAACCATTTAAGTTTCAATGGTAGGGGGTCTCAGAGCCACTTTTAACATGGCCTTGCTCTTCTAAAACAGGGTTTCTCAATATAGGCTCTATTGACATTTGGGGATGGATAATTCTTTGCTGTGAGAGGCAGTCCTGAACATCATAGCCTGTTTACTGGATTTCAATATCACCCTACTCTGCTCCCGTGACTTCAGCCAAACTATTTCCAGGCATTGTCCTCTGCGGGTGCACAATTGCTCCCAGATGAGAAACCCTACTTTACCAGTCATCCCAGCTACTTGGGAAGGGGATCGTGCCTAGATCTGGCCTAGGCTGGTGCTTATAAAAACTAGTGCATCCTCCAAGGTGGGAAGCATGTGCAAGAAATGTAAATAATCCTATTTTTGCATTTGAGACTGACTAGTTCCAAGAGTCTCCTGGCATTGTTTCCCACTACTTTGCGGCTGCCTCTCACAGCGATGAGAACGAGGAAGGGAGGCTGGCTCTGGACCCTGAGCTTTTCGCAGATGAAGACTGGGGGAGTCGTCAGTCTACTTGATGTCTATGGATTGAAAATCAGATACCCAGTCTTGCTGGAGGAGTGAGCCCCCTCGACTAATGATGTTGAGTGTTTTCTTGGAAAACCTTCCTGCTTCACAGTTGCAGCCCATTAGCTGGTTTTTTATCCAGCAAGCAGACCCATTGATTCTTCTCGTATTCAGGGTATGATAGAAATGCTGGGCTGGCAGAGTGTGTAAACATAATGCAATCTTTGTAATTAAGTCATAAAAACAGTAAAGAAGGACCCCAGCTGGAATGACTTAGAGATGAAATATGGCACCTACTACAAGAGGCCAAAAAATATATATGTATTTGGAGATTTGGTTCATTATTTTGAAACTAACAGAAAGTTGGGGCATATTTTTTGAAAAGCAAAATTAAATGTTTTGGAAAGAGGATCCCTTTTCTGAAACGAGCCATGTGTTTTAGAATTCGATCTTTTCCTGAAAGAAAATGCCATTGTTGCAGACTTGTGTCCTCCGAATGCTATTTCCTATGGTGTGACTTAGCAGGGACCTTACCTAACTAAAATGTAGCTGGTATTGTCTGCTTTACAGGAAAAAGATGCAGAGACAGGAGGTTAAAAATATTCTCTGGGCAATCATTTAACCCATGACCAAGGTTTGTGTGCTAATCTATCAAATAGGTAATTTTTCACATTCACTTTGATAGTGGGAAGGGTAAGAGACACCTCGGAAACCCCAAACCTGCCTGCTCTGAATGGTTCTTACATCCTCTGCATAAAGACAAATGTATTCTTAGTTGTAAGACCTTCAATAGAAAAGAAATTTAATACAATTAGTGTGCAATAGAGAAGAGAAAGAATATAGTTCCCAAGTCAAGAACCCAGAGTTACCCATTCCCTTGTGTGTAAATGCCCAGCCAAACGGGACCTAAATGCCCACCTAAAGCCCACCTAAATGCCCACCTAAAGCAGGACCACTGAGGCCTGAAAGCTTGCCACAAGTCTAAGGCACCTTTTGGTGGGGAAAGGCTAGAAGGACAGGCAAGTCTGGAAGGAAAAGAACAAAATCGAGGTATAAGACAAGATAAAGGCTGCCATTTGCAGCTTCCCCTCTGGCGTCTCACCCATGTCTCTGTCTCCTTCCATGTCACCCAAAGACTGAGAAGCAATTGCAGCTTCTTCACATGTCCCTGCTCCAAGATCCTCCTTCCACTCTTCTCTTCATCTCTCTTCTTCCTCCTAGTCTGCCAGTCTTTTTCCTCATTTCTCTCTCTCTCTCTTTCTCTGCCCTTTCCTTCTTTTTTCTAGCTTTATCTCCCTGCCCAGCTCCACCCTTTCTTAGGGGGGAGCAGGGAACCTGGAACTCCTCTTTTCCCTGGGGATTAATCACCTGTTGCAATTTTGACACAGCCAGTCACTGATGCTCTAATCCAGAGGAAGATGAAGTTCGGCTCTTGGTAGCAGGCTCTGTGTTTTCTAAGTAAGGTCTGGACACCAGGGCTGTGGCTTAGAAGCGGGGATTAGGGTCCAGGTGCTACCTCCCCTTAGTGGTTTTGGACTCTTTGTGATGTGGGGTGGGGCAGAGTTGGAAGAGCGACCAATTAAAGTCCTTTAAAGACCAGGACCCAAAATAGGGATCCTTTTAGTTATTTTGCTTGCCAGTCATCCAAAATCCAGGATCTGTTTGAAATAAAACAAATGTAGTTGGTTCGAATTAAATGAGTTAATATACATAAAGCACTAAGAAGAGTCTCTCGTCGGTGTAGGTGTTGGGAGAATATTAGGTTTAAAGAGTGAATGAACTCCACCCACTAATGTTTTCTGGACTCCACCCCCATCTCCATGCCAAAGAGATCCCAGTTGTCAAAGACTACAACTCCCATCATGCCATGAAGCTGCCATGACTTAACTTCGTGAAAGGGGGGATTGCTGGGAACTAAGGGTGGAGTTAAACAGCAATGCTTGATATAAACACATGTGGGCCTGCAGAGAGCTGTTTGGTTTTGCTTGCCTTCAGCACCCACCTGGGCTCCCAGCTCTGACAGTGTTACCGATAGGATGTGCTGACAAGTTCATGCCTCTCTCTGCTCCCCCTCTTTTCATTTCCCTTCTGAGTAAACCTTTTATTAACCTTTCTATATGTGCCTGCCCTTTGGTCTTATTCTGTTTTTTTTTTTTTTTCCACATTTTAAAAGGACAGGTTTATTAGGAACAGGAGAAAAAGACAGGCATCTGCATACTCACAGGTGGGCAGGAGAGTTGCTTTGTTCTGAGTCCATAGGTGAGGACTCACCCAGGCCATCCCATTTTACTTTGGGGTTGTCCTGGAACATAGACACTCGAACAGATATTTTATATATATGTAATGTACATACACAAACACACACACACATAAAACATGTGCATGTATGTGTATATATGTGGATATATTCATTAGTGTTGAGGAAACAAACCTGGGTTTTGACTCATGGCATATTGACTTATGCTATATTATGGGTAGACTTCACAAAAACAGATTGGAAAAAGACCTTTTTAAATTTCCAGCATTGTCATTTTCAGGTGGTTCTTCTGTTGTCCTAGTGCAGCATTTAGAAGTGCTGTGGGCTTTGAGGCTTGGGCTGGCAGGTTTGGTGGCACGCCAATGGATAGATGAGGCCTTGACAGCAACCCTGGGGGTCAGTGTTTCTGTCAGTCATTTCCTGCTGGCCCGCACCTGAGCTTTGTTTTTAGTCTCTTACAAATATTTAGCTTGGTTTGGGGGAGATGTGGATGACATTTACCAACACTGCTGGAAAAACTGCTGAGAAAGAACACCTTCTATCGAAGTGGTTGTTCACTTGCTTACCTTTTAAAGACTGACTATGACTTTGACCTTTACTGATATTATTCAGACTTTATTTCTGGAGGAATGGTTGATTTGCTTATGTTTCTTTATTTTTTTTAAAAGATTTTATTTATTTATGCATACAAGCTGGGGTGCAGAGCAGAAGTATGGGGGCAGTGAGAGGGTTCTCCAGAGACAGAGTGGGGAGCAGAACAGGCAGATCGACCGAAATACACTGCTGAGGGGAGCAGCAGGCGAGGCAGGAGAGCTCTGCCGCGCCATGTGGGAAACTCCCCTGACGGGCATCGACCTCGAGCAGCAGCTGCTGACATCACTGCTCTTAACCTGTTGCACCACCAGGGAGGCCCCGATTATGTTTCTTTTAATTAAAATTGAAAAGTAAATATGTGTTAGTGATGCAATCCTTAGTGGACTGTTTGGGAATCTTTGAGAATATTGCTGGGTTATAAAGTTATATAAAAAAAAACAGATGATGAATTGGTTTACAAACCTCTGAAGGTGATGTGACAATATTTTCCTTCTTAATCACCTTTGCATCATTGAACTCCACATGAATCCAGTGTGGGACTGGCAGGGGCTCTCTCTGAGTTAACAAATCAAGGCATCAAGTCAGGCTCGTTTATTACTTGTGAATGCCAGCAAGCCTGTCGCTAAAGTCCTAAAATAGCAAGGGCCTTGCTCCAGAATGAATCATCTCAATTTATTTTAGGCTTTCATTTTTCCACTGAGTAATTTTTAAAATTCAGTTCAGCTGGTTGGGGAGAAGTCTAGCCAGTAGGGCTGTGAGGAATCAGGGTCAGAAACTTAATCGTGAAAAGGAGAACTCTGTAAAAGCAAATTTTTAAATTTTAAGAGGCGCATCAGCATTCATTGTAGAGCTAAACTTATTGCCAATCAAACACAGAGAGGCTGGATCCAACTCCAAGACTGAGTGGTCCATAGCTAAAAGCTGCAGGATTTATTTTATCCCATACAGACCTATTTAATGTTATTGGAATGAATTCTCTAAAAGGATATTTGTATGGAAGCATAAAATGCATGGAAAATATGAACATATATTTCTTCTAAAGTCAAGTCATTTGGTAGGGAAACACTTGTGCTTTCTCTGCTGTGCTTGATTCATTCCTCTTTAAACTCGCACTGCCTTTCTCCTTCCTCATTAATAAATCTCTTTGTTTCCCATGGAGGAGAATATATAAGCCCTTCCTTTCTCTTCAAAGGAAAGCCTGCTATTTATGTGTGCTCTCCACTCTCATTTGTGATGAATTCATGATTAGAAAGAGTCCTACATAGCCTCGTTCTGTTGATCAGTTGAATGGGAGAGGGAGGTTCACTCCTGTAAGCCTTTGGAGAAAGGCTACATACTGTCAATATCTTCTGAGTTTTTCTTTGGGGAGATAATTTCCTTTTGGGGTATGTGGTAGTGTACAATTCTCCTATGCTGACTCGGAGCCTGGAATATCCCAAGCTCCTGACTTTTTCCTTCTGCCTTGACCCCCCCCCCCATCTCCCCTTGAATACCTCCACCTTATTCCCTCAGCACTGTTCTTTGTTTAAGTGACAGACATTTGTCTAAACTGAGAAATTATGCAGACAGAATTTACATCTAGGGAGACTCTTAAGGAATTCTAAGTCCACTCATTTTATAGAAGAGGGAATTCATTCCAAGAGAAGCTAAAGGTTGCGCACATGATTTCACTTAGAGGAGAGCCTGGTCATGGATTCTGGGTGGAGAGTCCTGTTCTTTTCATGGGAGCTTTGACCTTAGTGACTGCTACTCCCCTTCCCAGAGATGTTTATCTTTTACGAGGGAGAATTGCAGAAACACAGTCCTAGGAGCTGCAGATAGGACTCTAATGGCATGTACCTGAGAAACAGTAGTGCTGCTGAGTTTCTTCTTTTCTAATAAGAAAAGATGTTCTGGAGACTAGGACTTTCTGATGCCTTCAAGCCCCTGTGGCTGAGAACTATGAGATGTGTGTTGCCTGCGTGAATATTCTCATTCTGACTGATCGGGAAATGGGTGTAATAGAAATGAAGTGACTTCTGTTTTCCATTCAAGCAGCCATTTGTTTACTAGGATTGATAAGCAGACATGTGAAAAGCAAAGCGTTAAAAGCCTGCATGTGCCAAGAGCCAAGCCTCGCAAAACTAACGGGTGGTTCTGGCGATACACCTGTGAAGCAGTGTAAATATAGGAGCTGAAATAGTCTGTCTGAGATGTTCTGGAACCCATGACAGTGGGCCCAATCAGAGACCAAGCTTTTTCTAGATCTTGGCATCTATCATCAGGCTATGCCTGGAGAAGCAGCCCCCCTTCCCCAAATGAGCCCATGACACAAGGGAAGTTCCATATGAACCCCAAATACCATCACACTCAGCTTTGTTTCCCAAAGCTTGCCTTAGCATTTTCTAACCTCCTCCCTTTTTACCGTCAGTTGAATTGAATGCATCCCTCAATAAAACTTAGTGTAATTAGATGTAATTGGCTTGAACCATCAGCGAAACCTCTCCATCGAGGTGGAAGTTAGCATGTTGAGATCTGAACCATATATTACAATCTGGTAATAGGTGCCTCAGGTGCCTACCAGCAGATGCTTCTAAGTCCTTGTCATTTATGCCAAATAAACTTGTGGGAGTGTCCACTCAGCTCTCTTCCAATTAGATAATTAGATAATTACTATCTTTTACCTTCATTTTCAGGTAATTAAAAATCAGTGAGGCAACATATTCTTTCCAAATTTTCTTTGTTCCTCAAAGTATTTATTAATGAAATATGCCTATGATTTGTAGAAAATTTGAAAAATACAAAAGAGTTGAAAGGAAAAAGTTAAGGGCATATAGCATCACTGAAGTCCCTTTGTAGGCAGTCACTGTTAATACTTCAATAGTTTGCTTTATTCTCATTCCTGTTCCAAATTAAAGGCTAATGATAATATATATCTCTTTTCCTATTTTTGACTTTTTTGAGTATAAAAGTTATATGTGCCTATTACTAAAAATTGGAGAAATAGACAAGAATAAAGAAGAAAATAAATACATTATTAATCAGTTTGCAACTAGAGCTAGCCTGAGTGATATATTTCTTTCCAGTCTCTTAACAAAAAGGTCCATGTTTTCCCATTTCACTTCTTAATCATAAATTAATCATCATAAAGCTAGAAGGACTTACTGATGTTTTGTACTTGGGTGAGATGATGAGATGAAGACTTATTTTTATTTATTTTTTTAAGATTTATTTATTTATGCATACAAGCTAGGTGTAGGCCAGAGTTGAGGGGGGGAGGGTGAGAGGATTCACCAGAGACAGAGTGGGGAGCAGAACAGGCAGATTGACTGAAATACACTGCTGAGGGGAGCAGTGGGGGAGGCAGGAGAGGTCTGCTGCGCCATGTGGGAAGCTCCCTGGGTAGGGATCGAACTCGAGCTGCAGTGGCTCTAGATAGCTTCGTAGTGCTGCGACTTAACCCACTGCGCCACCGGGGAGTCCCCAAGACTTTATTTAAATTAAAGTAATATTGTATTATAACGTGTAAATTTCGGATTTGCAGCCTTGAAAATCATATACTAGATTAAATTCACCACTAAAAGTCCAATTTTGTCCTTCACCATATAATGGTCCCCTTTGCCCTGATTTACTTTCCTCTCTGCACATACCTTTTCCTTCTGGTTGTTTTATGGTCATAGTCTATAGTCAATTGGTCTTATAGTCTAAAAGCTAATTTATATTTTCTTTAGTTAATATATTTGTTTTCTTGGTCTATCACATATGACTAAAGTCATACTGTCAAGACCCTTTAATTAGTTGTCAAATTTATTTCAGTTTGAGGTAGAGTTATAGACAGGTGAGATCTTGTTTCAGAAGACTTCCAAGCAGATTCTCCTATACAAGCTCCCATTTAAAGACTGTGATGGAACATTCTGAACATGGCAGAGGTGCCTTCTAAAAGGTCAAGGATAACTGTAGCTTCTTCCAGCTAGTTTTTGTCCTTTTCAGAATGCTTAGATATGTGGCAAGCAGCGTTTGTCTTCATAGGTGGGACTTTGACCTATGGCATGAGGAGACCATTATAGAAAGGATGTTCATAGCTTGAAGGTCCTCCAAGGGGCCAGCCCTTTCCTGCTAGTTGTCTCTGCATGAGCACACTCGGTTACCAATCCCAGAGCATCAATGACTTACGTGATCACTCATTTTTTTCTGTCTAGCTCTCTTCCTTCCAACGCTGGTGACAAAGTACATACGAGAACAAAGTCTTTGATGGGACTGGAATGATTGGTTCATTTTTTTCCCCCATATCTACCTTTTGCTTAGCTTTGCTCTCAAACTGGGGTATCTTGTCTACCTTCTGGAATCACTATAAGCTTTAAGATTATGGGGGACCCTTCCTGCTCAAGAACCTTTCAGGGGGTGTTCTCTCTGAGTTCCAGTGTCAATAGCTATCTTTACTACTGGTTTGGCACTGACTTGTACTAGGGAAAATAAATCTTAGGATATGTGGGTGCAGGGTGTGTCTCCCCAGAATGTTCAGATAGGGTTTTTTTGTTTTGTTTTGTTTTTTTGACAAGACAGCCAGAGTAGTCTTTTTCCAGTGTTATCTAGGTATGTGGAACTAAGGCCACTGCACACAGTGAGTTTCAACAGAAACTGTTACCTAGGAAATAGAGATAACCCAGATTTCGAGTCATCTCCAGAAATAACCTTTCTATTAAGAAAAAAGACAAAACTATGTGGTTACACGGCATCTGGTTTTGCCATATGAGTCTTCCTCCTCTTTTCTTGAAGCCCCAGGACCCTATCCCATTCATTAGCATAAGAATAAAACCCCTCAATTTGTTCCATTTGCTCTAGAATTTACAGCCATGTAAGGTAAGGGAAAATTTTCTCTCTGTGCCAACATGGACATTGTCCCCATACCTGTCTCATCTCCACCGAAAAACATGATTCTCCATGTTTTCCCCACCTTCCTGAGTTCCAAAAGTCTGCTTTGTAGTTGACAAGAATCTACTTATTTCTTTCCACACCCAAGGCCATAGAGACATCTGCAAAATGGAATGCAACTTAATGACAGTCAGAAATTCCATTCTCTTTCCTTTACGAATAGCTCGCTGGCTACATCTTTCAGGCTGCAGAAGTGAAGGGCTGCTCATGCGGGCTTCAGCAAGATCCCTGGGTCGACACAGTGAGAGATGTCTCCTCTGGATGGGATGTCATAGGCTTTCAACTCATTTCCATGTTA